>VSTD030001590.1:0-12886 GCA_008808055.3 Sporobolus alterniflorus | reverse complement strand
CATGCTTAATAGTACTTAATCTAATGCTAGTAGGCTTATGAGTCCTTTAATCTTGTTAAAACCTCTGCATGTCTAGAAGTGATCTTTTGGTCTCCTTGGATAAGTCTTGCTGAGCGTAGTCGCTCAAGTTTTGCTATTGCTGTCTTCTGTGTGTAGGTGAGGAACTGCTTCCTCTTGCCGGTGATGCCGATGAGGGTTGTCAGTGGGAAGTTCAAACCGATGAGGGTTGGACTTCGTACTGGGATCCTTAGTCTTAGAGCACCGATAGATGACATTCTCTTTTAGGGCAAAGTGAATGTTCTGACCGTTGAGAGAAATCATTTCCGCAAACTCTGATTTATCCTTTGAAGCGTAATTTTAGCTTCAAACATCTTCTATATAACTAATATGTGAATCTAAGTTGTAATAACTTCTACTTGAACTTCAATATATGATATTGTACTTATGTATGTTGATTGTGTTCTAGCTTCACTGAGAATCGCTCAAGTTGATCCTGGTGACGAACCCCTTTCCGGGGTGGTTCTGTCATACACCATCAGAGCCATATTGTTGAAAATATTAGTAATTTTAGTTTTAATTTAATTTAATCGAGAAATAAATTATGAACATAAAAAATTAGATTACAAATCCAAACAACAGCTCTATCAAATATACTAGATAGATCTATTACAATAATGAATAGGAAATAATGCAAGAGGCTATCTACAGAATCATGCCCACATAGATCGATAAATTTAATATGAAAGACATGATTCGAGAGTTGAGTACGTATGTGTCTTTCTTGACAGTAGTAGATTTCTGACGACTATACGCAGACTGATGAAGTTCCCGGTTGATGTGACGAGGCTCCGCGTATGATCGACGAAGAGGTAGACGAGGTGTGATGATGAACTTCGAGAAGCGATCGAGCAGTCACATAGAATGCTTCCAAAAACCTTATTCGTCCTCTCCCTGTGCAATATCGCTAATGACGATGGTTTCAGTGACCTGCTCTCCTGATCACATATGCACGTCGACGACCGAGATGAAGTAGCCTTGGCGGTGCAGCAGCGAAGGAGGCGAAAAACTAGATACATTGGTGGCTCGAGGTTCTACGTTGTTGTTAGTTCTATGGCTACCACACATATTTATTGGGAAGATCCGCGTAGGGGTACAACGTCCCGTAACCGACTAGGTCTCTCTATCAAAACGTATCAGACACAGACTTATAGCAAAAAAATAACAAAAGGAAGCCGTGTACCTGTGAGGCTTTGGACCTGATTTCGACAGACCATTCCGGCGCACGTCGCGCGCCCGTGCCCATTGCCATGCCACGCCTCGGCTCGCCCAGTGAGGCGAGGCGAGCAAGTGCACACGTGTTTTTATCTTTCTCCTCTCCTCCACTCTTTTCTAGTGCACTATTTAAATAAGCATCCATCCACATCCACTTGTAATGTGAGACTAAAGAGTTGCCACTCACCATACATGAATGTGTCGGTACTCTACAGACCAGGTACTAAAGACTACCACGCTTCCTGCAGCTTCGGATCCTACCTCCCTGCAAGGAGGGCTTTGACGCTGCCACACATTCCACGGCTCTGGATCCCACCTCCCCATCAGGAAGGGCTCTGGTGCTGTCACGCGTCCCGCGGCACTGGGCCCACCTCACTACTCAAGAGAGCTCCGACGCTGCCACATGTCCTATGACACAGGATCCAGCCTCCCCGTCAGGGAGGGCTCTAGCACTGCCACACGTCCCGCGACTCTCTACGGGCCGTAAATAAAGAAATGCTAAGATACAACAGGCATACAACAAGGCTCTTTCATTGCCGAGGTACACCCGCGTGGTACTGAGGCGCCTGCAAGACGTGCAGGCAAACGATGTTATGATGGCTTGCAAGGTGAACAGACATGGGGCTACATTACCGTGCTATAGTGCATCGCCGCACGGTCGACGGCACACGAGCACAGCTGGTAGAAGCTACGACTGGACAAGTAGGGCTATGCAGCAGACCGAACGCCGCATGGTAGGATCGACAAGATGGGTCACACCGAGCATTGCCTGCATCATCATTACACTACATCTGTATTTAATGCTCTAGATACGGTGCATGATCTCAACTACCCTAGGGCCACTTATCAGGCCCTAGGTCACAGTGTAACCACCTGATCTTGAGCTATAAAAGGCCCGGTGGACGGTAGGAACAACCAAGTCCATTTAGGCCAGTATAACACTAGCTTGAAGAACACACAACAATACAACAACTCTTCCGTGAACGTAGTGTATTACGCTCTGGCGATCCGAACCACGTAAACCTCAGTGTCCATCATGCTCTCTCCATAGCTAGAACTCAAGCCATCTAACCCCTCTCTAAACTAAGAACCAAAGCAGGCTGCTCTTGTAGCAAGGCCGGTAGAAGTGTTATAAAACCAATTCGTCAGAATGTGCATTTGAGATTTCTTAGGAATTCTATATGGGTTAGGCTCAATAATTCTAACAATCCCCCACCAGATCTCAAAGTTTCATCTAGTACTTTCCCGCACCCGCTGCTATTTTATATACTAGTGTTTCAATGGAGACTGTTAAGTTGAACTTCCATCTGGAGCAAAAAGCTACATTCATTTACAACTTGGACAATGAACTACGCATTGAATTGCAAATTTGATGCAAACGAGTTTCACTCAAAGCCCCTACTAATACAAGACCTCCAGTAGACTACTTCATGGTTGTAGCATATATGTCATACTCACTGGTGTCTTCATGAGCTTAATATAGATCACCCGGTTCTCATAGACTGCGAGCATCCAACAGTCAAGCTCATATAGGGAAGACCCACCTAGGGTTACATCGTCTCATAATCGACTGGTTCCCTATGTCAAAGCGTATTAGATACGGACTCGTAGCAAAAAATAAACGGCAAAATGAAACCGCAGACGTGTGAGACGTTGGGCCATATTTCGGTGGATCATTCACGTGCATGTCCTGCACCCGCACACAATGGCCCGCCCGTCTAGGCAAGCAAGCGCGTGTGTTTCTACCTTTCTTTTTTCATCCACACTCTTACAAGTGCATAAAGAACAACTCACTATTTAAGTAGGCTTTCCTCCACCTCCATTAACAATGTAGGACTAAAAAATTGCCACCCACAATATATGAATGAGTTTTTAAAATTGATTAGGAATTCTATGTGGGCTAGGCCCAATAAGTCTAACACATATGACATCACCTTTATATGGAGGCTACAACTTACCAATAAAGATGGACTAGCTAATTGTACTGATTAAAATTGATACTGGAACGTCTCACCATATTTAATTTCCAGATTAAGATGAGGCAAACAATTTCATTTCCTATACGTGGTCCATTCAGCATGTTTAGCTCCTGTTTGTTTGTGATTCTACTTTTGAGTTTTTGTAAAAGCTGGCTGATAGCTAGTTAAATAGCTGGCTGTTTGATTTTAGGTGTTGACTTTTATAATATATATTTAGTATTTCTACACACCAAAAGACTGAAAAGCAATTTTAGATGAGATTTTTAGCTTTTAATTCATTTCTTCAGAATCTTGCTTTTCAACGTTACAAAAGTCAGTTGAAAATTTTATCGTTTGTTACTGTTTTTTGACTAAAAAAGCAGCTAAGAAACAAGAACAAATAAGACCTTAGCTAGACTTAGAGTAGAGGAAAAGCAAAATTAGGAGGGTGACATATGGAACGCGCTGCTGGGTTTGGTGTCGCTTCCTTTTTCCAGCATGCAAAAGTTTGGGTCCATCGATCACGCCTTTAATGTCCGAGCAAATCGTGATTTATTGGGTTCGCACTCGTGTGAGAGCGACCACCTGGACGTCGATCGTGTAAATCTGTTGATCACTCGTGTTGACCATTAATCTCCGTTCATTCGTTCTGATCTCTCTCTCTCTCTGTATATATCTCTGCTGAATTATCGATCGATCCTGCTCATCGTTTTGTTAATTGCTGCAGTATCTACTCTACATCACTTTATGGATGATGATCTGCCAGAGTGGTCTACACAGCTGGCGCGCACGAACTAGACGTCTCGTGCGAGGCCCTTAATTTCAGCGCAGAAGAGAGAGGCGCGCTAATAAATTTGCCTTTTGTTCTGAACGTTGTAGTACTGGCAGAGCAAGCAGCACTTGCTTGACGACACTAGAGCAAGCAGACAGACACCAACGAAGTAGAAATAACATTTGAGATAGGGGGTCTCCTTGTCTGACACCCCTACAATGAAGAATCCTCTTTTCTAGAGAGGCATTCAGAAGAACTGCTAAAGATGAGGTGCACCAAAGAAAGGAGATCCAATCTCTCCATTTCTGTCCAAAACCCAAGAATGTCATGATACTTAGTAAATATGGCCAGTTAACAGTATCAAAAGCCTTGAAGATGTCCAATTGGATGAACAAGGCTGGAGTCTTATTTTTATGGAGAGTTTTGATGACTTGTTGCACATATACAAAGCTATCATGGATACATCTTCTCTTCACAAAGGCAATTTGGTTATTAGATATTAGGTGTTGTAATACAGGCTCAAGTCTGTTAGCTAGGATTTTGGTGATAATCTTAGCAAAACTATGAACCAAGCTAATGGGACTGTAATCTGTGACTCTTTCTGGAAAGGCCTTCTTAGGGATGAGCACAATGTAGGCCTAGTTTAGCATGTGTAATCCTTGCTTGTTCAGAGATAGGAAATGATGCACAGCTTGCAAGAGGTCTGCTTTGATTATGGAGCAGCATTGTGACAAAAACAACCTAATAAAGCCATCCGACCCAGGGGCTTTCTCCTTCAGGGCACATCTGATAACTTCATGCTGCTCCTCTTCAGTTACAGGTACTTCTAGATGATGCAAGGGTCGTGGTTGCCAACCCAGAGCTTGAAAGTTAAGGATGTAGCTCCTATGAACATAAGTACCAATGTGTTGGGTAAAATGGTCAAAAATCGCATCTTATTTCTCTCTTTGGGTCACTGCTAATCCATTCTCAGCTTGTAGAGTGTGTATGTATTTTTCTTCTTTCTAGAATTAGCCATGAGATGAAAATAATTTGTGTTAGCATCCCCATGCCTCAACCATTTCAGCTGGGATCTTTGCCTTGCCCTATTCTTCTCTATGGCAGCCAGTCCAATGATTCTGGACATGAGGAGCTTGGGCAGGGAGTGCTCTTGGGAAGACAAAAGTCTCAACTCTTGTGCTTTTTCTAGCCGATCAATAACTTCTCTGCAAATTGCCATGGTCAGTTTCCCTTTGAGTACCAAGGACTTAGACCATTTCCTAAGGGCCTTAATTGTCCTACTAAGTTTAATGTGCACCACACCCAAGGGGTTCTGATTTGTAGGTACTTCTTTGTCCCAAATCTCTCGAACACAATTTATGAAACTATGGCATAGAGGCCAAGAAAGATTCAAACCTGAACTTGGGTTGAAAGGATGGACTGCATAAGGGAGTCAGCAATAGGGGATAGTGGTCTGGTGAAGAGGAAGATAAGGGCTGCAAAATAGGATGGATAAAGGTTTCCTCCCATGTCGGAGTACAGAATGCTCTGTCTATTCTAGTGAGCGTGGGCACCTGCTGATTGCTACTCCATGTGAATTGCCTTCCCACGAGCTCAATCTCTTTGACCTCCAAATGGTTGAGAGCACGCCTGAACTGGTTCATCAACCTTCGGTTAAGATGGTTATTGTTTTTGTCCTGGTCCTGGTATATCAGATTGAAGTCACCGATCAAAAGTCATCTAGTCTGCAGGGGTTGCTTAATTCCTCTTAATTCTCTGATAAACATCTTGTCCAACTCACTTTGAGGCCCATACACACCAGAAATCTTCCAAGCTATGTTGCTTCTTTGGTCTAGCACCGTTGCTGTTATGGTGTGGTCAGTCTGGGGTGAGTGTTACAGCTGACAGATATCATCTCTGATTGAAAGCAAAATACAACCTCTGGTTTCTATGGCTAGTAGAAAAACAAGTTGTTTTCAAAGTCCTATCCCAGGGTACTCCTGATGATTGTAGAGATGAGGCAGAAGAATTTAGTCTCCTGAAGACAGATTAAGTCTGGCTTAAGAGTAGAAATAACTTGTCTGACATCCTCTCTCTTAGTTGGGCCCCTAACATTCCATGACAAGATTTTGTAGTTTTGTATTACATTATCCATGGAAAATACGAAAGAAAAACCAAAGCATCTCTACATCATGGCAAGATTGAACCATAGCACAGCTAGTCCAACAAACATAACTGAACCAAGGCATAACTTCACCACAACAAAGCTTTACTGCATCACAGTTGAACCAACATACAGAAACTAGCATAGTTCCAAAAGAAAACACAGCCACCAAGGCAATACACAGCAGAGTATGCCCAGGAACAACAAAAGAGATAGCATACATCAAAGGCCACAGAACAACATAGGGGAGATCAGGTACCCTAGCAAACAGGGAACTAGAAGAACTAAAAAACATAGTAAATAGAGTCTTCATGATTGGACATGAGAACAGCTGCAAGAACTGAATGCAGTTCAGGCTCAGCAACCGAGCCTGAGGGCCTCTTAGCATATTTCTTGGTCTTCTTGTCAGCATCTGCCTTCTTCTTCTTGTCCGGCCCCACAGAGTCAAGAACAGAGATGGATGCCTCCCTGAGCAGGGACCTTGTGCTTCTTATCTTTCTTTAGCTTCTTCTTTTCTACTGTAACTTCAGAGAGCTTAGAGATGGCCTCCAGGAATTCCTCCAAAAGAGGTTGTTTGTACATGTCGATATACTGCTACAGTGTGTGGTTGTCCATGTCATGCCATTCCTTCAAAACTCCACATTTTTTGGCCACAAGCTCATGTGCCATCTGAACAATATTTTTACCTTTGCCAATCTTCTTCTTAAGTCTTGGGTTGCTCCTGGGAACATAAGCTTCTGCATTCTCCATTGCATGATGAGTTGCCATGTGCTTCAGCTTTTGCTGAGGTGTTTGGAGAATGAAGGTCGACAAAGGCTCAGTATTAGCCTACTTGAACAGGCTGAGCAGCTCATGAAGCTCTTTACCATGTTCGTGGATAGCCTAATCAATGAATTGAGGGCTTATCGAGGGGTTGGATGGGGCCAGTTCTTCCACCTAGGCATTCAAGGAGTTAGGATTCACAACATCCCTAGGAGGGATAACCTGCGCAAGGCTGACTTCAGTTGAGATGGGCTGCTGACTTCCTTCCAGAGACAAGCATGGAGGGGAAGTATCAGGCAAGGATCCACCTCCCTTAGGTGGAATGAAATGAGCTTCAGATGGCAGCATTGGCTGCTCTGATGAGAGCTTCTGAGACAGGCCAAGTAGCTCAGCCATCGGGTTAATCACTATGGCATCAGAATTAGCTAGCCCGACCTCCCATGCTGGCGTAAAGGTAGGCACAACAGCTTCAATCCTCTACAGGATTATCACTATCACATCAGAAGGTTGGGTGCGATCACAACCATAACCAGGGGCTTGATTCAGAGTACACATTGAGAGTTGGGGGCTTCTTCTGAAGCTTTTGCATTCCACAATTCTCTGATTGCTCTCTGTTCTTCAAATGAGAAATCATCACACGCTGTAGGTGAGGACATATTCCTTTGGCGAGGGTTTCTGTTGAGAGAGGACTCACCCTGAAACCATCCGGATCCATGAAAAGCATCAGGTGCACTATTTCTGCTCCTCACCCTGCCCTCGATATAGCTGGACATTCTATGCATGAGTCCACGTGCTCTAGGGCGCTCTTGATCCCTATCACCATCTTCATTGTCTCAGGGGTGCCAGTGCTGATCAGCCATAGGGCCACAAAATCATGTCGGGGGAGGGATTTCATCGTCATCAATGCCACCATCCGGCCTTCTAAATTGCCAAACAAAGTCACGTCGTGGCACATTGCTGTCTGCCAAGAGTTCTTCACGAGGATAATGATAGAAAAGCAAATCCTCAACAACGTCTATATGGATTAGGGTCTTAAGAACATGGCATTCATAGCACCTTGAGGCCTGACAAAGTGCACCTGAGCATCACCATAGGCCTCAATACCATGCTGGAGCAAGGTGAGAAAAATAACCTAAGGGATGTGTGAGGGATCTTTATAGAATGTCCAACATTGATACACCCGCTGGTCATACATCTACCTTGTGCTTTCTTCTACGTGGTGAATCATAGCAACATCACCAAAAATCTTGTCCACCAAATCCTGAGACCAGGCGTGCTGGGGGATGCCCTCAATGCTCAACTTGACGTGGTAAGGGATTATAGCTTTATCCCCTAGCTGAACCATCTCCCACTCACTGAAACTGAGCTCCATCGGTCTATCTATGACTCTTCCTGGTGCAAACACGACGTCTCTAGCATGCCTATCTGGAAAGATGATAACAAAGGGCTTTGGGCTACTATGATAAACAACCAGTTCATGCTTACGGATGTCAGGGTGATGGAGAATGACATCCTTCATTTCCTCACAGGATCTAAGTCCCATTGCACCTTCCTTAGTGACCAATAGAGCGAAACAAGATAACCTTTCCTTCCTCTCTTCCATGCTTGTAGAAGACTGCGCCATTTTGAATGCCACTTGGGATCAAAACCGTGGGTTCCGAGGGAAATTGATGGTCGTTCCCTGGGCCTCCACTGTAGTTGACTGTGGCCTGAAGTCACGAGGCTCCCGCCCTTGAGAGCCATTGAAGGAATGACATCGCTCCATGCATTGCGAGACAAAGGGGGGTTTGGTGGAGGGAAGGGGAGCTTACAGGGGGGATGGGTTGATATAGAAGCTTCTAGCTTGAGCTCATCGAGAACAACTGGAAGAGGTATGACCACTCCCTTTTCTCCTCCAGCATCGAGTGGGATCTCTGCAATTCACTACCCTGTGGTCAGACGCCAGACAGTTGTAACACCGGCCAACATCTTTGTCTTTGAATTTTTGCTTGCCTATCAAGCAATTAGGAGGTAGATGAGCCTTAGGGGTGTGCCTTTCTTTTCTCCACCATCCTTTCTTTCTAACCAGTTGCTGGGGTCGTTCATCTTGAGCCACGCACTCATCATACTAGGTAGACTGTAGCGATGGACGTGAGCCTGCAGCAAATCTGGAGGGAGATTGAGTCTATATCCATGTCTTTCTTTCATCAGCAACATTTGACTTTAGGTAGGGGCCAAGGGTGGGCCGAGACCAGGGAAAGACGGGCCTAGGGTTGAATTCAGACCAGGAGCAAGAGGATCGGAACAACCTAGAAACACAACCCAGTCAGCAGGGGGTGAACCAATTCGGTATAGAGCCACAGAAGGAAGGGGAGCGAACCGCACCTTTGCTTACCGGCTGGGAGTCGTCGTCGATCGAAAAGATGAGGAAGTCGATCGAGCTCCAAGCTTGACAGCTTATGCATAGGACTTCTGAGGATAACCCCCGCCCTCTTAAGAAGGGGCCAGCATTGAGGAGGCGGACCTCGGGAGGTTGGGTGAGCGGCAAGGAGAATCTCTCCAGCTATCCCATTGCCGGATCGGGATGGCCAGAACTCCGACCAAGGACCCATAGGTCTTGCCTTGCTCGAACGGGGCGTTGAGGCTTCAAACTTCTCAAAAGTCTCATTAGGCAGAACTGAATGGTTGGACTGAGACAAAGTTTCAACTGGCTCGTCAGAAGAGAGCACCCAGGAGAGTGGCAGATGTGCACCTAGGCTAAGGTCGGGGGAGAGGTGGGAGGTGGAGGACGACGGTTTCTGGAAGGATTTGGCTGGGGAAAGCAGATTGCCATGGACGTCACCCGCTCGCCAAGTCGACCGTTGGGGATGCATCGCGCTTGCCATTAATTCTATGCCTGATATCCCACATTTAAGATGCTACATTTTCAAACTACTACTCCTGTAATGTGGTGCAGGGATGCTTTCTTCAAGAAGATCATGGAGTTATACGAGGACATAATGAGCGGCTAACGGATGGGACACAAATGCGAGGTCATCCACAAAGTGCATTCCGAGTCTGAAGATAGACTGCAACTCCACGACTGCATTCTCTGTAATATATTTCAGAGTAGCATCTAATTTAATCCTCACTCAATGTATGGTCAATAATTTGGAAATATTATCCGATAGTCTTCAGGTCTTGGGGTTTCAGTGAAATCCATGCCCAGGCGGTACAAGTCGATCACGGTGACGACCCTAAGTACATCAAGAGCCCCCGAGAACATGATCCTCTGGTGCAAGGCTCCATTGTACATTATATAGTAGACACTACACAGTAAACTAGGCTGGGATTCAACTTAACCAAAAAGCTTAAACTTTGAACTAATATAGGGTAGTACATGTAACAACTGTGCTACTCGGTGTCTAAAATGTTGTGGAATGTTCATTGCTTCCACCCCTAGTTATCCATGAGCGACAATGATCATAAGCCAATTTTCATACTCTAAGCTGGGTTTACAAAAATCCACTTCACCTTATGAACATTTTCCCAAAGCCCAACACGCATAGACCATTCAAGTTCATCACGTGATGACGAGGCCACTCGGGGAGCTGTCCCAGATGTCCAGGACGCTAATCCGTTCAGTGTCCATTCCATAGATGGCAATCGAAATGCAGGAACATTCAACACAACCAGAATAAATAGGTAACTACAGAACTTACTAGCAAAATATCGCAAGTTGACATTACACATAGGAGGGGATACATCGTTCTCACCCCCATGACACAAGCTAGGGTATCTCTTCAGTCGAGAACCTGACTGATACTTTAATTCAAAGGCTACAAAGAAATGTAGATTATAGAACAACGAAGCTTCTAAACTATATATCGAGAGCAGCGCTTCAAAACTTGAGGCAAAACCTTTGTATGAAAATTCTCTACATATTTATCCTTCTAAACTCTACCAGCCCTGTTCAGGCTCACCATGCGTGCCCCACCATCACCACCTCGTCCCAATGAACCAGAAAGATTGCGACCCCTTCCGTCTTGGAACCGCGAACCCCTGTAGCCACCACGAGAACCCTGACCTCCCCTGTCATTCCTCTGATATCCACCACCGTCCAGAGCCTCTGGCACCAGCATACCCTGAACGGTTACCACCCTGCCGTCCTTGAGATGAAACAAAGTTCTCCTGCCACTTTCCCAAGTTGGATGAGTCCTGGCCATCACCCCTTCGCCTAGGTGGTAGAGTACCACCAGTTCTGGTCTCATATGCTCTCTCATTGCTCTCCACAAGGACTTGGAGCTTATCTGCCATCTGGAAGAGTAGTCCCTGAAGCCTAGTCTGATCAACGCTGTCGAAAACAATGCATATTGTTGGCTGGTCCCAGCTAGCATGAAGCTCTTCTTGCATCATCATCTTGCTAACAATGCTGTGTACATGTGACTGGCTAAGGTCAAACACGGTAGTGAGCTGGTCAAGGCTCATGGACTCATAGCAAGATGAGTAAGAGAAGAGATAGGTTCTCAGGGCTTCCTCCTTGACCTTAAGCTTCAGCATCTCAAGAACATGCTCCTTGTTCCTCAAAAGCTTCCAGATTTCTAGTGAACTTATTATACTAAAAGCCTTTTCATAATCACCCTTGTTGAGGGCTCTTGTGGCAGCCATAACATGATCCCTCACATTCTCCGGAAGGCCAACAAAAGTCTGCCTTTCACTGACTTCAAGAAGCCATATTGGGCACCTCAATCAGCATTGCACAAATCAAGTGTGGCTTCCAACAGTTCAAGGTTTATATGCATATGGTATGGCATTTGTCTTCTCCTCTCAAGTCTTTCCTGCAAGAATTAGTGACTCAATAGTCAACAATCAGAAAAAACATGTCATTCCCTAATACACATTTATGTCAATTAAAGTATTTAATTGAATGACAACATTATAGACTGACATGGAATCTACCCTGAATTCTAAAAAAACAGTGCCACTAAGGCACTAACAATAGAATAAAGCACATGGTCAGTGTTGATAACATATAAAACAACCCAATACTGGAAAAAATGATAAAAAAAGCGATCAACATAGGAATTATGGAAACAACTAAGGATCAAGTACTATATGAGCAGACGTGATTAATAAAAAATAAGAACAGAATAAAAGATATGGAAGATGGAAATATCACATGCAAGAATATGACCAACAGAAAAAGACATCCAATTATAAGCTCCAGCATGCAGTGAAACATTTCCATCCATGAAGGTTATTTGTGTGATCAGGGCCATGTGTGAATAGCGACCGTATGTGCAGAGTGTACATGACAAACAGTATGAATTGCATGATTTGAGAAAAAATACCTGTTCAGGAGTTTTTTCATGGTATCGGCTCTGTTGCACTCCTTGTGCAAGCAATTCTTTCACCCTCCCAGTAGAGTATAGGTCAGTTAAGAAACTATGAGCTTCACTTATCAAACCAGCCTTGAAAGCACACAAGCCCAGCTGGGCCATGACTCTATTGAATAAGATCTGTGATGATATGTCCATAAGTTGAACACCATCTTGCAAATGACTCATTAACAGTAGGTCACGAGCCACTGAAAAATCATGAGAGATTGCATGGTGATATATGTCACATAACATTGCACGGGCTTTAGTTCTTTCGTCTCCATACTTGTAAATTAAGGACAACAATCCATCCATCAAAGTTCTACCGCTTTCTGGGAACGTAGACTTCCTAGGAACAACCTCTGGAATCACAACAAACGGCGATGGTCCCCTATTTTCGTCCAATGATTGATGCTCATCACCAACCTCATCTTCACCATCCTCCTCACTGTTGCCAGTCTGCTCTGCCAGCTTTCTCATTGCATCATAAACTTCTTGAGGTTTGTAGTAGATTAGTTCAACATGACGCAGTGCGACCTTAGCAGCAGCTTTGAAGCTCCCAACCCTTTCCAGGTAATCTTGGACATTTTGTGCAACCACCAAAAAGAGGGGTTCATCCCTAAGCCTCTGGACATAATCATTT
>VSTD030001589.1:0-12889 GCA_008808055.3 Sporobolus alterniflorus | reverse complement strand
TAATATATCTGCCTCATTCACATCATCGTCCTCTTCTTTGACACCGTCGATAGGGACCTCCTCCCTCATCTCAGCTTCATTCAGTCCTACCTCACCATGTTTATTTCAACATCGATAATCCTCCTTGAATCCATGCTTGATCAAGTGTGTTCTCAACACATCATCTGAATGATATTTCTTCTCATTCTTGTAATGCTTGCAAGGACAACAAATGAAGCCTCTACCATTGTCCACCATATCTTTCTTCACGAAATCGATGAATGTATCTAACCCATTGATATACTCATTGGAAAGGCATGGTGCATACATCCAACTTTGATCAGACGATGACATCGATATATATATATATATAATATGGCACTATATACGATTAGAATTTTACCTAATATTAATCAAAAAATGCAAATGATGAGGAAATCATGTGTTGGATGAGATAGTTCTAGTAATATAATGAATTTATTCAATTTCCAATTACATCAAGATCTATTTACCAAGGAACACAAACAAAAAGAGGAGAGGGGAATGAGAGGAGGAGGAGGACTAATTCTATTTCCTACAAAAGGTGATACAAAATCTAACTCAACTCTAAAAAAGAGGTAAACTAAAGTGAGATTATATTCCAATTTACATCAAGATCTATTTAATAAGGAACGCAAACAAAAAGAGGAGAGGGGAATGAGAGGAGGAGGAGGACTAACCTTGCAAGAATTGTAAGATCACAATAAGAATTTTTGGGAGAAAAAAATCAGAAAAAATGCAAGAACAGGGCGCCGCAATGTTTGGCGCCGCCGCCCCTGTTCTGCCCTACCTGGGTTGCGCGCCCTTAGGAGGGGAGGGAGCCAAAATGGTGATGCGCTTAACTAATGCGTGTTGCCCCCTTCTAATAAAAGGTGACGTGCATTAGCCAATGCATGTCACCTTTTTAAGGCGCGTCTCTGATAGTTATAAAACAGCGACGCTCCTACTACACACGCATCTCCATATAACCCATTCTCCTCCTAGGTATGTGCCATACCAACTCTAGCGTGTCTTGCTTTACTAGATCTGAGACGAGCTCCTGTGGATGCATCTTAGATCAGTGTCTCCAATTTGAGATTCTTACGTAGTGATTGCGGTACGGGACTGACCTACACGATCGACTAAGCCATGTCGTCGACACAGAGAGCAGGCGGCAGGGGCGATTCCTTAGGCGGTGACGCTATTCAGTGGGTGATTCGTGAGATGGGTGGAGAGAGTTGCTACCCCACCTTGACCAAGATGAACTACTCCGATTGGACACTGCTCATGAAGGTGAAGCTCAAGGCTACAGGTCTCTTATCAGCAGTGGAGTCTGACAGCGGTGACCACTAGGAGGATATGATGACACTCGATGTGCTGTCAAGCGTGGTTCCACCAGAGATGGTGTTCGTGGTGGCGAGCAAGGACACGGCCAAGTCGGCATGGGAAACCATCAAGGTGATGTGGGTCGGTGATGATCGCATCAGGGCAGCGGTGACACTGCACCTTCTTCATCAGTTCGAGACGGCGAAAATCGAGGAGGAAAACATTAAGGATTACTCAATGCGCCTGAGTGGCACGGTCCAGCATTTGGCCATGCTCAGGGAAACCATCGTCGAGCCGAAGGTGGTTGGAAATTTCTTTGCAACGTTCCTCACAAGTACACGCAGATCGTGGTGGTGATATAGACACTACTCAATGTGGAGACCCTCATGCTCGCTAACATGACGGGGCGATTGAAGGTGGTGGAGGATGAGGTGGAGGTGCCCCTCACGCTCGCTAACGTGATGGGGCGATTGAAGGTGGCAGAGGATGAGGTGGAGGCACCGCTGACGTCGGTCAACCACACCAACAAGATGTTTACTTATCGGAGGAGGCATGGGAAGAGAAGTTGAAGCTGTGGGAAGGATCCAACGGTGGCGGATCAAGCAGCAGAGGTGGCGGCCATGGTGCCAATCGTGGTTGGGGCCGTGGCCTTGGAAATTGCGACAACGACTGTGATTCCAGCGGTTCATCTCCACCTGGATCAGGCAAGGTGGATCGTGACCAGTGTGGCAAAAAGGGGCACTGGGCGCGATTGCTAGTACAAGCCAAAGAAGGAGACGGCATACACTGCGCAAGAGGAAGAATCCTTGATGTTGGTGATGGCGATTCTGTAGATCAGGGTCGCACCACAGGCTGAGACAATGCAAGCTGCGGCGGCGGTGACGACTACATAGGAAGGTGCAAATGCCAGCATTGGTGGCGTAGTGGCACAAATTGTGCTCCCGTGCGAGGAGCGGGTGTTTGCACAGCTCGGAGAGGAGGAACATGATTGCAAGTCATGGATATGCGAGATGGGAGCCATGAACCACATGTAGGGCTCCCGGGCGGCGTTCACTGAGCTGGACACTATGGTGCGAGGCACTGTCTGCTTCGGCGATGACTCCCTGACGAAGATCGAAGGCAGGGGAGTTGTGGAGTTCCTCTGTAAGAACGGGGAGCAGTGTTCATTCACCAGAGTATACTTCATACCCCAGCTGACGGTGAACATCATCAATGTTGGGCAGCTGGATGAAGCCGGGTATGATATGCACATCAAGGCTAGGAAGATGGACATCCGTGGGCCAGGCGGGTGGCTGCTAGCCAGGACCGAGAGGAGGCAGAGCCATCTCTACGTGCTCGACGTCAACATTGCATGGAGAGTGGCATGTCTGTCGGCGCAGGTAGAGGTGGAAGCTAGGCGCTGGCATGCTCGACTTGGGCATGTTAACATGCCTATGCTGAGGCGAATGGTGAATCAAGAATTGGTCAGGGGAATGCCTTCCCTAGAGCAGGTGGAGGGGGTCTGTGAAGCATGTATGACCGGGAAGTAGAGGCGCACTGCATTTCCTAATCAGGTGGCATGGAGAGTAGAGCATGGTCTGGAACTCAACCATGGGGATTTGTGTGGACCCATCTCACCAGCAACCCCCAGTGGTAATTCCTATTTCCTGCTACTTGTTGATGATCATAGCCGGTATATGTAGATATCTACCTTGGTGTCGAAGAATCAACCTGTTGCAGCCATCATGGAGTTCCAAGCCCGTGCAGAGGGAGAGTCAGGGCATAAGTTGTCGATGCTGCGCACAGATAGAGGAGGCGAGTTCACCTCGAAGCAATTCACTGAGTACTGTGTGCAGGAAGAAGTTCATCAGCAACTGATGGTGTCGTATTCTCCTCAGTAGAATGGCGTCGTCGAGCGCCACAATGCCATAGTGGTGGGAGGCGATGATCACCACTGTTTACCTCCTGAACAGGGTGCCCTGCAAGGCAGTGAATGGCAAGACACCATTTGAGGTCTGGCATGGCAAGCGGCCGGCGGTGCATCACCTGAAAACCTTCGGCTACATTGTCTATGTGCGCAACACCAAGCCTCACTTGAAGAAGCTGGATGACAGGGGGAGAAATATGATCTCTGTTGGGTATGAAAGAGGAACAAAAGCCTACAAGGCTTATGATCCAGTCACCAAGAAGGTCACAATTACTCGAGATGTGGTCTTCGGTGATGATGCACAATGGGATTGGTTCAGTAGTGAGGAGGAAGATGTAACTTGTCATGATCAGGGTAGTGGCATATTCACTGTTCAGTACAGAGAGGTGCAGACAGAAGCTGTTGAAGAAGGGGGTGGTTCATGACCTGATCTGGACATCCCTGTCACACCTGATGCAGTTCAGTTTGGGCCTGGATCACCTTATGGGATAATTCATGATAATCCCGTATTTGAAGCAGAGGAAATGGATAATTTGGATGACAGTTACAACAATGAGCCACTTCAGTTCAGAAGTATGAGTGAACTCATAGGGTCTGCAGTGCCACTGAGACAAGTACCAAGGGAATTGTCAACAAGTGAAAGTGACAGATTGTTTGCTATCAGTGTTCAAGAACCAACCTTGGTGATGGAGGCTACATAGGAAGCAGTTTGGCGTAGGGCAATGGTGGATGAGCTACAATCCATTGAAGAAAACAAGACTTGGAGCCTCACTGAGTTGCCCACTGGCAGGTGTGCTATTGGGCTAAAGTGGGTCTTTAAAGTGAAGAAGAATCAATTAGGAGAAGTAGTTAGACACAAGGCAAGATGGGTTGTGAAGGGGTATGCACAACAACAAGGAATTGACTATGAAGAGGCATTTGCTCTTGTGGCCAGATTAGAGGCTATCAAGCTTTTGTTGGCATTAGCAGCTGAGGAAGGATGGCAGGTGCATCATATGGATGTAAAAACAGCTTTTCTGAATGGTGATCTCCAAGAAGAAGTTTATGTGCAACAGCCACCAGGGTTCATCCATTCTAGGCAAGAACACAAGGTACTGAGACTCCATAAAGCATTATATGGTTTACATCAAGCACCTAGGGCATGGAATCTGAAATTAGATGAGAAGTTGGGCATGTTGGGTTTTGTGAAATGCACAGCTGATCATGCTATTTATTGCTGAGGTGGAAAAGGAGAGAGGTTAATTGTGGGAGTCTATATGGATGACTTGCTGATTATTGGGACCAGTACCAAGAGTATTGGCAGGTTCAAGTAGGAAATGGCAGCTGTGTTTAAGATGAGTGACTTAGCTCTACTCACCTATTATCTAGGCATTCAGGTGTAGTAGAGTAGTAAATGAATCATCTTATCACAGGAGTATTATGCAAAGAAGATCCTGGAGAAAGGGGGGGTTGTTAGGGTGCAATTCATGCCAAGTACCTATGCAGCCAAAGCTGAAGCTGAAGAAAGAAAGTGAGCTGCCAAGAGTTAATGCAACTGAGTATAGAAGTTTGGTAGGAAGTCTGAGATATCTGGTCAACACAAGGCTAGATTTGGCTTATTCTGTGGGATATGTCAGCAGGTTTATGAAAGATCCCCATGAAGATCATCTTGTAGTTGTAAAACAGATTCTGTGGTTTGTAGCTGGTTCAAGTGATGTTGGGGTTTTCTATCCTAGAAGGAGCGGAGACGGGACAGAATTGAGAGGTTACAATGACAGTGATCTTGCTGGAGACCTGGACAGCAGGAAGAGCACTACAAGGGTTCTGTGCTTCTTTGGAAGAAGCCCTGTGAGTTGGCAGTCAACCAAACAAAGAGTGGTGGTCCTATCGAGCTGTGAAGCTGAATATATAGCAGCTGCAATAGTTGCTTGTCAAGGTGTGTGGCTGGCACGATTGCTATCAGAACTGAAGGATGCAGAGATACAGGTGCTAGTCCTAAGGGTGGACAATAAGTCCACAATTTCTCTAGTGAAAACCCCAGTTCATCATGACCGATCAAAGCATATTGATGTCAGATACCATTTGATTCGGGAGTATGAGCAGACATGCCAGATAGCGGTGGAATTCATAAGGACAGATGAACAACTGAGAGATATTCTCACCAAACCTCTAGGAAAAGTCAAGTTCAGAGAGCTCTGCAACAAGATTGGTCTGAAGATTCAATAGAAAGTGCATCAAGGATTAGGGGGAGAGTTGTCAGAATAAACCTTGATGCACTCTTTTTTATGTTTTACTAAATTAGTTTATTTATTCCCTTGTTAGTTAGCTTACTTGGTGTTCAAGTAGAATGTTTGTAGGAGCATGACCTGGAGCATGCCGAGTCTGTAGGCAGGAGTTGCCAAGTCCAGGGTCGAGCCCGTCATGCGCGTATGGTGAGAGTGTCGTGGCCTAGCCACGTTGTATTCAGTTTCAATAGAGTCAGAAAAGCTGCACAATTAGCAGCACCATAAAACCTACTCTGGTTTCTGCTAGCTGAGAGTTCTTGCCAGTACCTGAGTGGTGATTCTCCGGTGAGATCTGACAGAGGAGAGGCGCAGGAGGAGAGGGTCTCGAGCAGCGGTGGGAAGAGGAGAGACGATGAGGCTCGTGTGGGAGGAGGATAGGGTCTCAGACACGGGCTGTCGATCATGCCGCATAGAGAAGATAGTAGAGGTACTAAGAGTATTTTGGAGTTTATAATAAAATCTCAAACCGATTATTCTAATAAATATAACTATTGTATTACATATATGATCAAATATTTTTCAGCTCATATTTTGGTCACTAATACATCAGAGGACAAAATGATTAGTGCATGGACATTGTTAACGGAGAAGTTGGGTTTGTCTTTGTAAAAATGATTCTTATCAATTATTTGTTTCAAAGTTTTGATCCTTTTGATAATTATTAACTGCCTACAACACTATCAAGCAACCAATACAGTGCCATGTGCAGGGAAATGTTAGAAATCAAAACCAACTTTATAAAACATAATTGGAATTGAACTGGACATTAACAAGATGTAAATTCTTTGCAGTGCCAAAAAACCTAATAGCAACAACTTATTAACACCCCACAAATACATCACTTAGTACCTTTACCAGACCCAGACATACTGGAAGTAGAAAATGGGGGATGACAACAGAGGAATACTGCTCACATTTAGGCTCTGCAAAGAATTCATTCAGGAGAAAGCATGCACACATTTTTCACAAGCCTGACATACTAACCATTCCATCCACCAGGCGGTGCATATGGCGACTATTTGTTACTTTCATCAGCTTTACTTGTCATGTTGTAACACTGCAGTAAAACAAAATGCATGCCATTGGACTGGGTTTGTGGCATGTCAAGGATTGGAACAAAAGAGAAGTTCCCGGGTAAAATGGTTAAATGCATGGTAGCGCCAATCCACATCTGCGGCTACTCTGTAATCTAAGAATAAATGAGAAATATGTAACTGCAAGTTACAAAATTACATAAGTTCAGATATGCATGTGTAAATAAGGATGAGGCGCAGCAGAACAAAGGATTGTTATTCCACAATTCATTGAATAGGGTCAATTACTTGAAACAATCGATCATATGTTCTTGTAGTGCAAAAGTTACATTTATCCTGAATAATCTCCCAGTTTCCTTCACCGCACTTCTGTACACCAGCCGCTCGGTCTGCATCCTCCTCTTTGGACCAAGCTTTAATCTTATTTTTCTTTTTCGAGCCCCTACAATATATGTCTATAATATTAGAGCTCTATTTATGTTCTATCTATCTAAAAAATCAATCACCATGAAGAAATAACATATTCATATAGTGGTATACATATTTTTTTTAAAACAAAGAAAGCATACTGAGCAGCATGAGATATATACGAATGATGTCTTTATTTTAAAAAAAATCCATTGTTCTACTTCATCATCGGCCGTCCCCCTTTACTTTCTGAACTTCTTCAGCATCCCATTAACAAAATCAGAAGGTGTGATTTCCAAAACTGACTGGGAACTTACTAATGTTACCAGACCCGCGGTAAGGTCCAGCAGGGCTCCTGCATCAAATTTCTGCTCCCTTGGTCTCTGAACTGTTCATCAGCAGAAAAGATAACAACACACGGTAGTCAATTAAAAATAGCAACTGAACCACAACAGAAAGGAAACTATTGTCAGATACTTAAAAATAGTAATAAAACTGTAGTGGAAAGTTAATTTTAAATCAGTGGTAGAGTAACAAAGGCAACAATTGCCACAAAAAGTGGGGGTGTGTGCTAACATAGTAATTGGACAAATTGCCATGAAGCAACAAGTCATCATACTGCATGCCTTTCATTGTTATCAGACATTTGGAATTTCAATTACACATTTCCTAAAAAATACTGTATATTTAGAGGACCTTTTGCCTAAGCACATTGAAAAATGATGCAACCAACAGTCTCAGAGCACTAATACAATTTACATTAACAGAAAAAATGGGCGCGAAAAGCACAACTGATCAATAATTAAAAAGGGAGTAGGAAGCTTTGTTGTTAATCGGAGAAGATTCATCTCTGTTTCTGCATGATGGAGCGCTACTACTACTACTAACTACATCAGATGACATTATGCCTCTCCCTTTTTATCTCCTGCTACCTTGCCTGCTCTACACGCTGCTGGTACTACTGCTACCACTACTACTGGTTGATTTTTTTGCTGCTCTCCTTCCTCCTCCAGTTCCAGTTCGTTTCTCCTCTACAAGCAGCCTCTGCCATGCCCGGCGTTCTTCAACAACTCCTGCTTTATTATGTCTGCGTTGATCATTTCCCTCTGCACCTGTGCACCCGAAATCATTAATCTAAAATTTTGCTGCAGCTCAAGAAACAAGTACTGTGGTGCATGAATGGAGGAATGGGTAGGCAGAGGCATAAACATAATACATACTACTGGATGCACCTTGGAGCAAGAGGTGTGCATGGCAAAGTCGTTGAAGCAGCTAACGACAGCCTGCTGGATGTCCAGGTCCAGCGTGTCGAGCATGCTCACCGTGGATAGCAGCAGCCCGGACTTCGCCGCCTAGTAGATCTCCACCCTCATCTCACCACCCTCCTTCCTTTCCACTCCGAGCTGTCAACTGAATCTCAGATTTACCAATCTCTGTTGACGAAAGAAACGATGCAAGGAAATTGCTTCACCTTGGGGGTGTTACTGGCTACCATCTCGTTGGGATTGAGCTCCCTGAACACACTGAGCACGTCTGGCGATCTCTTCCTGCAGTTGCTTGATCCTCTCCAGCAGCTCCTTCATGCAGTCGATAGCGTTGCCCAGAATCGATCTCCTGTCCATCTGCTCAAGAAGACACATTTCGTCAGCATGGCTGCAACACTCTTAATAGATTGATTGTTCCTGCTGCTGCAAACGAGCGGAACATGGCAGATGGAAGAAAAAAGAGCGGGTTTTTTCTTCTTCTTGGGAGTACCTTGCTGATCTTGGGCACGACAGAGCGGAACATGGGGAGGCGGTCGTTGAGGCGTTTGCGGCTGCGGCGCTCGGCCATCAGATTCTAGAACGGCATGCCCTCGACCCTCTCATCTGCACGAACAACCAAACCCAAACCCCAAATCAAGCTCAACAAACAGTCAAACCGTGACCAGAATCAAATACGAGTTTCTCCACAAGGGGTACCCCTCCCCACCCTTTGGGGATCAAACCCGGGTGAGGAGGAAGGACGGACCTGCTGGTCGGTGCGGGGGAGGAAGTTGCGCTCGATCTCACCCTCGAGGGCGCAGCGCTCATCGAGGGCCCTGCTTGTTTTAGGACTGTTAATGCAGCGCGTGGTGGTCCTCCAGCAGGTGAGGCGGGAGGCACGGGCCAGTGCAGAGGTGGCGCGGCGCGGCCATGGCTGCGCGGATCTCGTGGCCCAGCAGGAGTCCCCTGCGACTCCGGAGCGAAGCGCCACCGCTCAGGTGGGAGAGGAGGAGGCTAGGGTTGAGAGAGAGGAGGCGACAGAGCAAGGAAGGGGATCGGAGGTGGGGGTAGACTATCCGCAACCCTATCCTCTACGGCGACGAGACGGTATCATGAGATCTGAGTCGCGCCGTGGCCTCCTGTGCTCGGCCGGTGCGCCCTCCCCATCGCGAGCACCGCCTCGGTAGCGACAGCCTCATCGGTAGCCAGATCTGACCTCGTGCTCTGGCCCGCCCTCCGCGAACCGGACCCTCGCGGTGTGCCCGGCGGCGGCGACGACGCGGTCTGTGCGCGCGACGTGGGGGACGCGGTCCTTGGGATCAGCCCTCGAACTTGGCCTTGGCGAAGTCGGCGGCGAGGTCGCCTATGGTTGGTTAGTAAATTAGGTTAATTAGGTATTTTATTTGTTAGTTAATTAGGAAAATTAGGTTAATATTGTTTAGTTAATTTATTTAGATTAATATATCTTAGATTATATTTATCTTTTTTTACTTAATGTGTTCTATGTTTTGTATTTTAATTTATTTATATTATCGCTCAATATTTTGTTTTCCATGCTTTATAAAGTGCCTCTTTTCGCGATAGGTCTAGAACATGTATGTGTAGGATATGTAGCAAATTTATGCGTCACTCGTTCGGGAATGATGCATCTCACATGAACTTATGTGATACGTGGTTTTTGAATTGTCCAGCATATTTTAAACAGTTTGAGAATGGTGACCGTTGTGTGTTATCTGGTGTCTGCCTGTGTGTCTTTCGTTCATGATTTTAGTAGCGTAACTCTGTTGTTCTCCGACACATCGATATCTAGCGTGTGATCAGAAACAGCGGGGTTATGCTACCGAAATCATGAACGAAAGATACACAAGACAAACACCAGATAACACACGATAATCGCTATTTTTAGGTGGGTTTATGACATATCTTTCCTAATATAGTTTTAAGTTGTCACTTATCTTCTCTGACATCATGCACCGGTTTCCGTAGTATTGAATATAACAGAGTGAGTTTACGGTTTCAGCCTTCTCATCTTCTCGTAATGATTGGAATTATCTTTGTGTATACAAATTAATACGTACAAAAATTGTCATAGGTTGCTTTTGACTCATTGTTGGTCAGAAACAACCGACGGTAGTTTTTATACGTATTAAGTTACATATAAGCACATAATTCAAATCATTCCACAAAGATAAGAAAATATAAACAATAAACTCATGCTACCCTAGTTCCTACTGCAGGGTGCGTCTAGCTAGGGCAAAGTGAGTTTATGGCTTTAGCCTTCTCATCTCCTCACAAGGATTGGAGTTATGTGCGTTTATATAACTTAATAGGTACAAATATTGTCACAGGTTGCTTCTGACCCCTTGTTGATCAGAAATAACTAGTGATATTTTTTGTACCTATTAAGTTACATAAATGCACATAACTCCAATCATTTCACGAAGATGAGAAGACATAAATAGTAAACTCATGCTGCAGGTTTGACACCTTTGTCAGCTGTCGAGCTTAACCACCTTTACTGTGAACACCAAGTTTCCCTCATGTAGCGAACCGACGGTATTGAAAATGGCTGAGGACCGACGAGCGATGTATGATAGATTCAGTGATAAAGGTGCACACTCTGCCCAATGGTTTGGGATAGCGAAGAATTTCTTGAAACTAGCTTTTGCTGGTGACCATCGTAAAGCAAAGTGCCTGTGCAATAGGTATCGGAATAAAAGGGTGTTGTCTGAGTATGAGATGTCTGGTCACATTGGTAAGCACAGATTTATGCCGAACTACCTGGTGTGGCACCAACATGGAGAGGTGCAGGCAGTCGTACCCGCTGAGTTAGACGGAAGCGATGATGAGGACTGAATGGATGACATGATAGCAAATATTGGTATGGAGTATGACCTAGGGTCCGGAGATCAGTAGACACCATCGAAGGTGCAAAATTTCTATATGCTCCTTGCTGCCTCAGAGGAGAAAGTGCATGATGGCACTGAGTTGACCATACTGCAGGCTATGACGTGTCTTATGGGGATGAAATCAAAGTACAATTTCTCGAATCAGTGCTACAACGATATCGTGAAGTTAATTATTGATCTCATCCTAACGAACCACAACATGCCGAAAGACTTGTACCAGTCAAAGAAGATTGTTGCCGGTCTTGGTATGATCTACGAGAAGATTAATATATGCGAAAGGAATTGCATATTATTCTGGAAGGAGCAGAAGGACAATACTAGATGTATGCATTACGGTAGGTCCAGATACGTGAAAGTGGTAAATGAAGATGGAGCCTCTCTTACCATAAATGTGGAGGTGAAACAGCTCTATTACATGCCTATTACTCCGTGGCTCAAACGGTTGTACCTATCCAAAGAAATAGCAAAATAGATGAGGTGACACAAGGAAGGGAAACATGATAGCGAAGACTCTGATATTATATAACATCCTATTGATACTGAAGCTTGGGAGGCCGTGGAACGCTTTGATCCAGAATTTGCATGGGACCCCAAGAGTGTCCGCCTTGGCTTGTTGACGGATGGTTTTCAACCTCATAGCGAGGCTAGCAGTCCATATTCTTACTGACTAGTTTTCATCATGCCTTACAATCTATAGCCCAACAAATTTCTAAAACAAGGTTTTGTATTCCTTACCCTTGTCATTCTGGGTCCTAAGGAACTGAGGAAGCAAATGAATATATTTTTGCGTTAGTTGATGAAAGAGATGAAAGAACTGTGGCAAGGGGAAGATGCATATGACAGTCATCTGAAATGTTGTTTCAGCTTACGTGTTGCCTATCTATGGTCAATCCATGATTAATTGCATATGACAAATTTGCCGGTTGGTGTGTCCACAGTTGACTGAATTATCCAATATGTATGGATGACACTGATGCATTTAGGCTGGAGCATGACAAGAAAGTCTCTTTATTTTATTGTCATTGAAGATTCCTTCCATTGAACCACTCATTTATTAATGACACACAGTTGTTTCTGAAAGGCAAAACCATTAGAAAAGGGTCACCGAAGCGAAAATTTGGGGTAAACATCATACAAATGCTCGATGACCTGAAGGAGTCAGAAAATGGTTTGTTTGAAGGTTATGGTGTAAATCACAACTGAACACATAAAATTTATCTTTGGGAACTCCCTTATGCAAAAGCATTGATTCTACCCCACAACATTGATTTGATGCACCAAGAGCGAAACGTTGCAGAAAGCATCATGAGCATATGTCTTGATGTTACCGGTTTCACGAAAGATAACGTAAATGTAAGGAAAAACTTAGGTGATCTCTATGATCGTCCTTCGCTAGAGGCTAAACCGAATATAAGGGGGAAACTGAGGAGACCAAAGGCTCCATACTGTTTGAAGCCGACAGAAAGGAAAGAGGTACTTAGGTGGCTTAAGACATTAAAGTTTCTAGACTGCTATGCGGCAAACATAAAATGAGTAGTCAATGTCGGCACTGATAAACTCAATAGATTAAAGAGTCATGACTACCATATTTTCATAGAGAGACTCATGCCGGTAATGTTCTGTGACTATTTTAAACCCGATTTGTGAAAGATGTTTGCTGAAATCAGTTACTTCTATAGACAGATTTGTGCTAAGTAAGCCTCAAAAGCAATGATGCATAGGTTGATGAAGGAGATTGCAGTGCTTATATGTAAGATGGAAATCGTATTCCCTCTTAGATGGTTCAATGTGATGCAATATT
>VSTD030001588.1:0-12890 GCA_008808055.3 Sporobolus alterniflorus | reverse complement strand
CAAAACCGGCAGCTCTGGTTTGGTGATTTGGGCCTCAAAATCACCGCGACGATTTCTTGGTTTGGGCCTCAAAACCAGGTAGGCTTCAGTTTGTCGCTTACGCCACAAAATTGACGGAGGGAGGTCGGCGTGGGACACGCGTCGAGATCTACCGGCTTGCTTCGCGTGGAAGGAAGTCTGGCCTGAAGACTAGTGGTGGCGCGACGATGGGTGGTGCATGTGGCACCATCGCGGAGGTTGCGTCGAAGGTAAGCTGAAGACGGATGGATCGATGTGACGGGCTGCGTCAGACCCTGCTACCCTTGCTTTACCGTTTTCTTTCTATTAGGCCCTAGGGGCGTAGTCGTCATTTGACCTTTTGCTTGGCGTAGTGTAGAAGTGAGCCAAGAACTTATTTTTCAGTTTCAATTAAATGAGAGAGGGAGGGCGGTGACCTCCGTGGGTTGGATGTAAAACTTATGGGGTTTTCAATTGAAAAACTTGGTTGCATTTTTTGTGCTGTTCATTTTCCTGTGCACTTGTGATTTTCCCCATTCAGATCTGAGGGGCGGTTGATTTTGTTTTCCTGCTTGAGTTCCCTTGCCGAGTTATGTGTCGCTGGGTTTTCAGTTCATCAGGTCCGTCAGTCCTCATCTCTCATTTCTGTTGTTTCAACTCATGAAGCTCGTCAGTCCGGCCCTGTGCCATGTGAATCTCTCTGCTGTGACTTGATTTGGCTCCTGTTTTCAGTCCAGGCCTCCGGTGATTCTCCCCTGCTGGCATTCCTGCCGCGCGCTCCACTGATTATGTTCTTTCCCTGGTGCATTTCCTGTTGCCTGCACAACCCACCCTAGACTCCGTGTTCAAGCTGCTGGTTTTTCCTATGCACGAATCAGGAGCGCGTCGTGTGCTTCAGGAAGGAAAATCGATTCTTGCATAGACTTTTTTGTTCCCTAGTTTTGTCTTCACGTTGTGAGATTTCCAGCTGTCGTTAGACTTTCTTCACTGGTTCATTTTCCCCACTAGTGGCCTAGGGGTGCAGCAATTTTTCGCCGGGGTCTGTTCACGTCAAAGTCAGGATTTTGCCACCGTTTTCTGCATGGCTGCGTTGTGGTCTCCAGTGCAGAGCTTGCCCAAACCGTGAATTGCGCCTGGGCTCTGCTGTCTCTTGCGCTTAGGCGTTTCATGCTCCATCTCGGTATTGGTTGATTCTCTGCTGATTGCGGCTCCTGATTTGGTGAAGTCTCTTGCAGGGTAAAGCCGGTGTTGTTCTTGAGCTATCGGATTAAAAAGCTCGAGGTTTCCTTGTTCAAATCGCTCTCAAATGACAGGTTATCGAACACACCCACCAGGTGTTCGGTAAAATGTCTGTGAGGATATATACTGTTATTTTATCTGATTTTTGTGGTCTATCTCGGACGTGGTCTTGCTAGCACTGTTTCGTGTTTCCGCTGCGGTCACTACCCCGGTTCCAAGGGCCGATAGCCTGTCTATAGCTAGGTGGTCTTGGCCGAGTTAAAAGAGAGTGGCATCGGGTTCGACTTGGAATATAGGCCAAGTTCCTGTAAGGAATTTTGATTGACTTTCATTCATCCCCCCTTTGGTCGCCTTCTTCGGTCCTTCACCACTGTAAATATATCTTGAGTCAGCAAAGGTGGCACATTTTGATGTAGAATATTAGGCAGAAGCTAGGGAGCTGGACTCCAATATGCTAGAAGGAAGGTGCAACACCGCATTGGTTAATGTGTGGAAATATCAAGAATCCCTAAAGAAGTACTACAATAAGAGTGTGGTACAACGAGAGTTGAACATTGGGAATTTCATACTGAAGAAGGACATCCACACTAGAGATAAGCACAAGTTTTCATCACCCTGGGAAGGCATGTTTATCATAGTAGATATTGCAGCACCAGGGGCTTACGTGTTAGCGAAAGTAGATGGTGCCATGCTTCCCAACACATGAAACACCGATCAGTTGTATAAATATTATGTTTGATGTATCTCATTGATTAATAAAGTTTAGTATTTCTCAGGTTACATAAGTTGGCCTATCATATCATCTCCCGGTATATCAACCGAAGGGGCAGCCCTACACCAAAAATGATAAGTCTCTAGTGAGGGATGACGTGTTCCATATCTGGTCAGATGCTTCACCCCAGTTAAGCATCGGGCAGTCCCCGATCGGCTCCTAAAGGGTGAATACTACTAGACATACTTTGATGATCTATAATATTGCGCCCAATTAGCAATAAGCATTCCTGATTGATGCAAGGGGCTCACTTTCGATCGCATGTATGATCAGCAAACCAACGCGTATAAAAAGCAAGGGGCTCCCGATTAACATCCCTTATTCATCTATCTTATGCTTTTTTACACGCAGTGCTGCATACAAAAAGTAAGGGGCTCCCGATTGATGTCTCTCATCATTATGATATCTAATACTTTTTGTACCTGCAGCTTTAGCAGATCCTGATTGACATATCATTGTACCTTTCATACACAATATACATCGATGTGTGAAAAGCAAGGGGCATCTATATATCTATATCCATCAGGTATTTAGTAAGGGTCAAACTAAAGATTTTATCTATTAATAAGTGTTTATTGCAACATACAGGAGGAAAACTATAAATTCCTAGGACTATCATTATCTTCAAACTCAACAAGGCTTGATAAGTCATAAGACAACTCAAATTCATGTGCGACATCATATGCACCATTAGTCAACGCTTCACGTTCCGCCTCATCAACTGTGAACTCTTTGCATAGAAGCTCCACGTTAAGATCGGGCAGATGACTCTTGAGTAAGGCCATGGCATTGGCCACGACCATAGAAATCATCAGAGTGGAGGAGTCTTCATGCTTGGATAGCGCCTGCTGAGCCATTTTCAACAACATCCCTTGGTTCTTCTTCTCTTCCTCAGGCAAGCTTCTTTTCAGTATCGGCGAGCTTTTCCTCAGCTTTTTCCCTCAGCATGTCTGCCCTCTGCTCCTGAATCACCATATCTTCCATAGTCTTGGACTTGGATGCTAGTTTATCTCGGGTAATAGTATAGCAGCTTTCATGGTCCCTAGCGCTTGGGTTATCTTGGCCTTAGCCTCATCAAAATTCTTGAGAGCCTGCTCGGCAGTTAGGTGAGCATCCCTTTCTTCAGCTAAAGCCTTGGCGGTAATAGATCGGGCAGATTTCTCTTTAGACAGTGCTTTCTATGCTCCCACTAGTCGGGCCGCCAGGACTGCAGTTCAATACAATTAAGAATCAGTGAAAGGCATCAAAGGACATAAGTAGCAAAGGAAAAAGGGAGATACCTTCCTGATCAGCTTCCCTATTCTTCAAGCCCACTAGGAATTCGGTAATGCACTAGGAAGAATTCTAGGCATCAGCAGTCAACAAGACCGTCCAGCCAGCCATCCCTAAAGAAAGAGGAGCAGAAGCATCATCCGTAGATGGAACTGTCTGATGGACATCTACTGGTTTATCAATGATCTTCGCTAACCCACCAGTCAAGGTTTTCCTGCACACAATCACACCAGCAAGTTATGAATCGGCAATGCCAATAAGCGAGCAGAAAATAAAAATCATTATGTACCTGGGCACCAGCATTGAGTTCATCGATGGTGTGTGGGTTTTCTCCGAAGGCTGGGTGTCATCACCAGCAGTTGTCCCAGTCCCAGTGACCTAAGATGTGTGTTGAAAAGCTTCAAAGAGACCTCCAAAAATAATTTTTACAGCAACTAAATTCGAGGGACGACAGGATCCGTGATACGGAGGGAGCTCAATTTGTGTCGTCACCTGATCGGTCGAAGATTTTGGTTGCTTGAGTTTAGCGGCAAGCGTACTGCATTTCCTCTTGTATCCACTGCCTGAAGCGACAATGGTGTCAACCCAATCAGCAGCTGAAGGGTGGGTTTCCCCCACCACATCGAAACTGATCAGGTTGGGAGCAATTAGCTCAGCTGAAGAGACTCCTTTACCTTTAGCATCATCACCAGCAGACTCTTTCTTCCTGTTATTATCACCATCGGATAGCTCAAAGTCAACCTGACGGTCGGGTTAAAGATCCTGAGCCATAGGCAAAACATGAGTATAAGCTACCAGTCTGGTAAAAGTCAAAGGAAGCTAGAGTTCTTACCGAAGGGGGAGGGTTTTCGCAGCTGTAAGGCAACGACAAGTTGTCAAGCCGTGTGGTCGGTGGATCCTTATCTAACAAGCAGGCCATGAACCCATCGATCTCTTCCAGGGGCATAGTTGTATGAGAAGAGGAATATGTCAGCTTAAAGCAAGCTTATCATTGACAATTGAGAAGAAAACGGATCTTACCATCAGTGGGTTCACGGCTGGGTTTGGTCAGGAGCGGGCATTCAAAGGCCAGCTTCTCCCGATGGCCAAGGGGGTGAATTCACTAAAGATGAAACTCTTCAATGCAGTGGCATGCCTTGAGTCCGGCCTCGTGGGGTTCAGCCACGCACCTGACCACAACGGACAAGTGACTATTCATTAGCGGTTCTTTCTGCTTTTCCTTGATGATCGGGGGAAACAGGAGCCTGTTTCCCCACGCTGCCGGGGTGTGCATGTCAATTAGGACCCACCTCTACTGTGATCCTTTCTAACAACTCTTGAAGGAAGCCAGGATATATTCATCTCGGTAATGATGACGCAAAGTCAGCCAATCCCGCCACAAATGACTTTGGAATATCGTGCAGGAGAATAGTAATACCAGAACAGACTAGTGTCCAGCGCAATTCCAAGCCAGCATTCGCACAGCATCAAAAAGTAGCTAAGTGCAGAGATAGCGTTGGGGTTCAAGTGGAATAACTCACAGTTCAGATAGCCCATGATGGTTACCAAAAATTTGTTGGGTGGAAGTCCTAGTCCGACAACCAAGTGTGGCTCAAAGCAGACTATGGTGGAACCCTCAATAGTGGCGATGTCTACTTTAGGAATACTAGAGATTACATTACCGGGTAGCCAACCAGCAAAAAGTACACAGAGACGTGATGGTCGTGCAGCTTTCAACACGTGTTGCAGAGTCATCAAGGTGTAAAGAACACGTCATGAACCCACTGCAGCATCGGGTAAAGCTCATCAAGGCAGTCAAGACTGAAGATAGCATGGAGCTGATCAACGGATCTCAGTACTTGAAGTCAGGTTCAACTAAGGCGTCCGATCAGTGCCTGTCGATCGGTCGGTAGCCTGATCAGAAACCAAAGTTGCCTGATTTGATGACATGTTCAGGGGTTAGTGATGGTGCCACAAATATTCACCCGAGGTAGGGGCCCAGCAGCTGCATCGGCTCACGAGATTGATTCGGCCCATTATAGAGTCCCAATCGGGTACGTGTTTGTCAGGATTGTAACAAAATTGTTAACTTACCGTATCTATAAGGTGGTTCTTCAACCTATATAAGTAGCAGCCCGCAACTCATCAGGGGGACTAATTTTTTCACAACATAATACAGCAATACTAGATGTAGGGCTATTCCTCCTCGAGAGGGACTGAACCAGTCTAAATCTTGTCATGTTCCTCCTTGAGATTGATCTTGCGTAGTAGCGTTTCTCCCGATCCTCATCACAAGTATCTGACGACATGACGTCGACACTATGGTCTTGAAGCTCCTGCAAGACCAAACGGAGATGCTCTTCTTCACTTCTCAAGTAGACCAATATATCATCGATGAACACCATGACAAACTTGTCCAGATATTCCATTAAAACCTTGTTCATCAGATACATAAAGTAGCTCAGTGCATTAGTCAATCCAAATGGCATCACCATATATTCGTATAGACCATACCTTGAAACGAATGCAGTCTTTGGTATGTCACACTCTCAAATCTTCAACTAATGATATTCCGATCGAAGATAGATCTTAGAGAACACACATGTACCTCAGACTTGATCAATCAGATCATCGATCCTAGGTAATGGGTACTTGTTCTTGATGGTAACCTCATTTAGGGCATGATAATCCATGCACAACCTTTGAGTACCATCCTTCTTTGGGACAAAAATCATAGGGGCTCCCCACGGGGATGAACTAGGGCGGATGAATCCTTTCTCTAGCAACTCCATAATGTGCTCCTTCAACTCAGGTCTCCCAGTATGAGGTCCAACCGTTGAGAGTCTGGACCTCCCACTGGCAACCACCCTCAACATCACCGGAAGGGGGAGGAGAACTACCTGCACACAGTTAATTCAAACAAGGCAAAGCATGAGCAACTAATACTCAGCAAGGCTAACCCATCAAGGTGGCCATAAATAGTTGACTCCTAGACATGAAAGCCTACAAAGGTTTGACGGGTTAAAGCCAAAAGTGACTAGCAGTTGATCCTTACTTTTAATATTTTTGCCATTTTAAGTAAGCAGGATATCATATTTTCACCTATAAACTAGAACATGCAATAAATCAAGTACATCAACAAAGTAGTCATCATCATCCTCAAAGTATAACCGTTATCCACTAAACCAACCATCATTACATCAAATGCATACTATGAGATGATAGCAATGAGCAAGCAGCCACTCATATCCGACAGTGTCACGACGATTCACAATGGTGTACAGCTTGCAGGGAAAAAACCTGACAACACGTTGCACGCACAATCTCATGGACTTCATGTGCAACAACCTTCCGCAAAGTCCCTACTAGGTCAAAATCGGGCCCCTGCACCCGGGATGAAGTCTTGGTTCCCAGCGATAGTCCAGCTCGGCTGTCATCCTAGGCTACCTCATTCTCCCTCCTTAAAACTATCTTAGAGCAGAGAGGTGTGGTTCGACAAAGTAGTTACTAAGTTACTCGGTTTACCAGGCCCCATAAAAGACCGACATGCAGTCAATACAATTCTAAACTTGCTCACCAGGGCTAAAATGGCACGATCCTTAATCGACATGGGCGGGACTACCACCTTGGAGCCTCAAAGTAACCACAGCCCACTCCCCACCCTTCCCATCCAAGTGCTCCACTTTCCCCTATTTACCCCACCCAGTCACACAAACAACATCAATATAAAACATGTACCAATGCTTTTCCAAAATATCACTAGCGTAAAAATGGGAGGTCCTACCGATGTCTAGCAATACTAAGCATAGCACATCTAGTCACTAAAATAAATACTACAAGGTACAAGGATAATAAGGAAGGTTACAACAATGCAATTACTACATTATCCATTTCCTATACATAATGTGCAATACATCAACATGCATAGAATAATAAATCAAGACTTGACGGTGAATTAAATTGGAACTACATGCACCGGGGCTTGCCTTGCTCAAGGGAAAAATTAGTCTCTGTGACGCTTGATGTATGTTGTCCCCCAAGCTCCTCTGGGACAACCCCCTTCTTCTGTGGAAAGCCTCCTGCAACGACGGGTCCTACATTCATTGGCATGCGTGATTTAATAAATAAAGCAATTCAATTCAACATTTGAATTTAAATTATTCCATTCAAGTGGTACTGTTAAGATTCATATTTTTAATGCATAGAATATAAATTTAGTAACCTAACAAACTAGTTTCATAAATTTTGTATGAATATTCAATTTGATATGAATTTTGGAAATTTGAATCAAATTCAAATGAAACTGGAAAATGAAAAGGATTAAATTTAATCCTCAGTGCGCTAGGCCAAAACTGACCGCAGTGTTCTAGCCTCACAGTCAAGGCAGCCTGTCAGGGGCCCACCCAGAACTAGCCTCACAGCCCAGCCAACAGTGCCACATGGCCTGGCATGAACAACCCACGCACAGCTAGGCCGGCCCAGGAGCACGGCCACAGGACGCGGCCAGCACGATGCGGGAGCACACTCCGACGTGTGGGTGAGCACGTGGCATGCACATGGCGCAGCCAGTGGTGAGCTGGTGGGGCTCCAAGCGGTGAACGGTCTTCATCGCGACCTTCACCACGCTCCCACTCACATGCCCGACAAGGCGGTCTAGATCACCTCGCACTGAGAGAAGACGATGGCATGGAGGGACAACGTTCCGATGAAATGGAGGTGGTGCGCTGGTCGACGGTGGCTCCGAGTGGACCTGCAAGTGCGGGAGGGACTTAGGAGGGCGCCGCAACATCAAAAAGGAGGGGGGTAGTTCAGCGATGGTGCGGTGGTACTCTGGTGGATGGGAGGAGGTGTGGGTGGTCTGGTGAGCTGTGCCTTGTCGGGGGGCTCCTCCTGGACATGAGCGTGGAAAGAGACGGGTGGTGAGCATGACTGTCGGTGGTAGCATGGAAAGGAAGAAAAATAGGGCAACAGTGAGCTCACCGTAGAAGGGGATTTCGATCGGTGAGGGGGGGCTCGAACAAGAGGTTAGGCCTCTTTTATAGGCGTGCGACACGGATCGGTTAGGACACGGCTGGTCGAGGTGACTTGGCATGTGACGGCGAGTGCAAAGTGGCTTGGCGTAGGCTGGCGGCCTCAAAAGGCAAGCCAATCACGCGGTGGCCTTGTTCGGACATAGCTTGTCTGCCCGGGGTTGTGGGGTGCGCCGTTGCGGTGGCCAACAGCACGGCGCGGCAGCGATAGGCGACAAGTGGGACTGGCGCATAGAAGTGGTTACACCGCACCAAAAGTAGTGCCAGGCAGGAGCGTGTGCAGACAACAACGGTCAGGCGCCGGGAATGGCTTGGCGCAGCGTGGCGTCGGCGGGATTCACGACGGGTACACGCCACGGAGGAGCAAAGCGTGACAGTGGATTGGGGAAGAATTTTGATACGTGGGCCGAGCTGGCGTGGGGTAGCTGACATGCAGGCCGCCATGTCATTGGGTGTGAAGCGGGCGGCCACTGGCGGGTGGGCGGAACAGTGCGCGGGGCCCAGTTGTTGGTGGCGCTAGCTCGACTGACAAGCAGGCCCGGGGGAAAATGAATTTAATTTCTAGATTTTCTTTATCCTTTTCCATAAACACAGAAATAGCTTTGGGGATGAGAAAACTAGCGAGATGTTTCAGAAAAAATCCTGATGATAGGTTCTGACATTTGGAACAATTTTTGTTATTGGCACTTTGACCAGATCATGATGGATTTTGAATAACAAATCGAATTCAGTTCAGGACTTTGAATTTGAATAGAATTCAATGCATGGGAATTTCAGGGATTTGATTTAACCACGATTTTCATTGATGATTAAGTCCATAACACATGTTTGAAAGCATCGGATGTTACAACCATGTGACAGGAGCAGAGCTAGGTGGTGGTGAATGAAGGAACGTGGGCACGCCCGGATCCTCAGTCTGCACAATGTGTGTGTCGTGCGTAGTCACTGCATCATGTGAAGCATGGCTGCCAATCCGGGCAGCATGGCCGCAAGACGTTAGGATCGCTTGAAGCCAACTCGTGTTCATGGGTGTGACTACTTCGTGTGTTCATCATCTTCCTCCGACAGTCCTGGGTCAAGCGAGTGCCGAGTGTTCGTTTTGATCTGTCAATTGGTATCAGAGCCTAATTGATCACCAAAGCTAGGAGCATCGATGGCGAGCACACCTTCAGAGCCTTGGTGCACTCTCAAGCACAGGTGGTCGCGTGCTCTGAGTCGATCCCAGCCACGGTGGGTGGGACATCACAGCAGGAGTGAGAATCGCATGTCCGAGCGCATCGTGGAGCATGCCGCACCAGCCGGGAACATTCCATTGCTGACAAAGACAAACTACTATGACTGGGCTGCTCTCATGCACGTGATGCTGCAGGCACGGGGTCTGTGGGACATGGTGAATGAGGGCATGTCTGACTACACCGAGGATTGCATGGAGGTGATCTCAAAGGCTATGCCCGTGGAGTTGATGGGTTTGAACACTAGCAAGTCATCAGCGATGGCGGCATGGGAGGCCAACATTTTCTGTAATGTCGGCGTAGACCAGGTGTGCAAGGCGAAGGCAAGCACTCTCAAGTGCGAGTTCAATTCACTCATCTTCAATGGTGGTGAGTCGGTTGATGATTTTGGCGCGCATATCGACCAGACACAAACTAGTTGGCGGAGCTCGGGTGCGAGTACAAGGAGGAGGAGATCGTCCAGAAGTTTCTGTTGGTGCTGCCACTGAAGTTTGAGCAAATTGAATCATCGATCGAAACCCACCGCGAGTTGGAGACCATTATGGTTGACGAGTCGATCGGGCGCCTGAAGCCTTCAGAGGAATGCATCAATCGTAACAATGGGAACTCCATTGCAAGCCTAAATTTGATGGAGGACGAGCTGGTGGTGCGGTTGTCCTCGCGTCTGAAGCTGTCGAGCAACTGGGGCACTAACTGGTCGAAGGAGTCCTCATTCAGCAGCAACAAGTAGGGATGCGGTCGCGGCAACGGCCATGGCTCAAGTGGTCATGGTGGCAACTGTGGTAGCGGCAACGCAGGAGGTTGTGGCAGTAGGAATGTTGGTTGCGACGATAATGACATTGTGAGTGATGAGTGTTGCTACTGTGGCAAGAAGGGACACTAGACCCGCGAGTGCTGGAAGAAGAAGCGCAACAAGGAAGCACACAGCACACAAGTCGAAGAAGAAGGAGAATCCACCCTACTAATGGTGAGCACAACTGTCATCGAGTTGGTCGCTCTCAGTAGCAACCGATAGCAGTACATCTTGAGGAGAACAAGTTGTTCGTCCAGTTGGGTGACAAGAGCAGCGGTGATTGCGCACAGTGGTTACTAGAGTCGGGTGCCACTGACCATATGACTCATGAGCGCTCTGTGTTCTTAGATATCGACACCAGGGTTCAAGACACATTATGTTTTGGAGATGGTTCAGTGGCCAAGATCAAGGGCAGAGGCACAATTCTTCTCAAGTGTAAGGCGGGTGAACACAAGGCGCTGCAAGGTGTGTATCTCATTCTGCATCTTACTGCTAATATCGCCAGTCTCAACCAGTTGTAGGAAGATGGCTGCAAGATCGTGCTGCATGGAGGTCACCTCAGGATTTGGGGCCAAACTAGGGGCCTAGTGGCAAGTGTGAAGCGAGCCCTGAACCGCCTCTACATTCTGGTGCTTGACGTCGATCGTCCTGTGTGCTTGGCGGCACAGGGATTGAGTCTAGCATGGCGGTGGCATGCAAGGTACGGGCACCTCAACTTTCGTGGGCTCTAGTGACTGGCTGAAGATGGGATGGTGAATGACCTACCATAGATTGATCAAGTTTGCGATAGCTGCCTTGCCGGGAAGCAATGACAACTTGTGTTCATGAGCGTGGTCAAGTACCGCACGATGAGCAAGTTGGAGCTCATGCACGGTGACCTGTGCTGGTTGGTAATGGCTGCAATTCCAAGTGGGAGGAAGTATTTCTTCTTGCTTGTCGACAACCTGAGCCGCTACATGTGGCTTGTGTTGCTGGCCATGAAGAGTGAAGCCTTGGTTGTGTTCACCGCATTCCAAAAGCGAGCTGAGGCCGAGGCAAGAAGGAAGCTGGGCAAACTCCGCACCGACCGAGGTGGTGAGTTCATGGGGGCCAACTTCATCAACAACTACACCAAGCAAGGGGTGCAATGGCATCTCACTGCACCCTACACGTCAGAACAAAATAGAGTGGTGGAGAGAAGGAATCAAACGGTGATGGGCATGGCTAGAAGCATGCTTAAAGCCATGTGCATGCCTAGCTGGCTATGGAGGAACCGGTCACCAAGGTTGTTTTCATCCTGAACCAGTCAACCACCCAGTGCATGGACGGTCAGATGTCATATGAAGTATGGCATGGTGCTAAACCAGTTGTACACACTTCTTTCATGCTTTTGGGTGTGTTGCATATGTGAAGCAGGGTAACAAGCGTCTGAACAAGTTGGAAGATCGAAATGTTCCAATGGTCTTCATTGGCTATGAGCCGGGATCCAAGGCATGGCGCTTCTACAACCCAGTCACCAAATGAGTGTATGTGTCACGTGATGCGATCTTTGAAGAGGACCGGGCTTGGGATTGGAGCACTGATGACATTGGTGATGGCACTCCATTTTGCATGGAGTACATGCCAGCTGGAGTGGGCAACATCACAACACGGCCACTCACACCACCGGTCGTGCCAAATTTTGGCTCACCGGTGGCATCACCACCAAGGAATGCAGCAATGCCCATGCGCAGGTCTGAGCCACGCATGACTCCTGTCCCGGAGGTGCCCGGGCGGTTGAGTATGTGTCATCACTGGTGGAGAGTCTAGACCTCGACGCAGACGTTGATGGTGCACCGCTCAAGTTCAGGACATTGGGCGATCTACTCAGATCAGCATTGCCACCAGGATTCATCAACAGGGAGCTGACAGAATAGCTTCTTGCTGCCATGTGTGATGAGCCTACATCCGTTAAGGAAGCCCTCAAGGATAAGAAGTGGTGCACAGCCATGTCTGAAGAGCCAGGCTCTATCAAGGACAATGACACCTAGTCATTTGTGGACTTGCCAAGGAGGCATCGACCTATAGGATTGAGATGGGTGTTCAACTTGAAACATGATGAGCGAGGTGAAGTTGTGAAGCACAAGGCGAGGTTGGTGGCCAAGGGATACATGCAAAGGCAAGGTGTGGACTTTGAAGAGGTGTTTGCTCCAGCCATGAGGTTGGAGTCAGTGAGAATCTTGCTCATTCTTGAGTCAGTGAGAATCTTGCTCATTCTTGCTGGCCATCACAGCTAGGCAGTGCACCACGTGGACTGTCAGCTTTCCTCAATGGTAACTTGTTAGAGGAGGTCCATGTCAGCCAGCCACCTTGTTTTATTCTTGAAGGGCAAGAGCAGAAGGTGTTGAAGCTACACAAAGCCCTATATGGCCTTAAGCAGGCGCCTAGGGCCTAGAACTGTGAGTTGGACTGAATGCTGCAGGAACTGGGGTTCCAAAGGTGCAAGACTGAGAATGGGCTCTACACTAGAGATGAGTGAAGATACAGGTTGGTAGTAGGGATATACGTTGATGATTTGATCATCACCGCCGGGGGGGGGGGGGGGGGGGGGGGGGGTG
>VSTD030001587.1:0-12893 GCA_008808055.3 Sporobolus alterniflorus | reverse complement strand
ACCGTACTTGATCTGTCAAAATTGCTTTCTTTGTAATGCTCATGTGCTTCCTTTGTTCGACCATGATGGTCACACATGTTAGTTTTGTACAGGACGGTGAAGCTTATGCTTACCTTCTGAAACCACTTGTTCCTGAGCATTCCCCTGAAGTTACATTGGACACTAAGGATCCAAGTGAGGGCAAAACTGATAACAAGCGGAGAAGTTGGACTGTAAAAGATCCTTGCATATGATACGTTCCTGCAAAAATTTATTTTTTTAATAAAAAATTGCTAACTTCCGTCAGCTATAATTAAGCTGACAAAAATTAATTTTTTAAAATAGAATTTCTAACTTCTGGCGGCTTTATTTTGACCGACGGAACTTACTGGATGAAAATTATAACTTCTGTAGTATCTTCCGCCGGCCGGATGCCGACAGAAGTTAGTGTTTTGCCGATGGAAGATGCTAATTTCTATCAGCTTTGGCCAATGGAAGTTTTATGTTTTCAACTATTTTCTTGTAGTGCGATGCTAGCTCCCCCAACCAACAGTGTTTTTGGTAGATGAGGTGGCCCACGAGGCAACCCACCTAGGGTTCAGGCCACCGCCGTCGGACCCTGCCGCCCCCACCCCCTCCTCTCTTCAGCCCTGTGACGGCTTCATGCACGCCCCCGCAGCCTCCACCTCTGGCATCATCGCTATTGTATGCCATGGTGCCCTCGTCCCTGCACTCCTCCACCGGATCTATCCTTAGTCGTGTGTCGCTGCATTTTTCACCCAAGGCGAGATAGGCTCCTCAAGATCTGACGTCCTCCGCCGCCACACCATCATAGGGGTATGCTAGATCCGACGTCCTCCACTGCCGTGCCATCACAACTTCGACTCACCGCCTTCACTACCCATGCCAAGCTCGGTCCCTCAAGAGTCGGCTACCACACCGCCATCGCTCTGCCATGAGGTCGCTAGTTCTTATCATTTTGTTGGAGGTCGAAGTCGCCTAGTGCCTCCACCGCCCTTCCAAAGGGAAGTGATGATGTCACAGCAACGGTCCCAGGCGACCCACACCGAGGACGTCCTAGCGGCGACACTAGAGTAGAGTGATGATTCAATGGTCTTTCTCAAGGCGGCCTTCAACACCATGCGCCAGTGTTCCATCTTCTTCATTGCCCCCTCTATGGTGAGGTAGGTCACCGCAATGGGGTCCGCCACCAGGGCGTGGGTGGCGGCCAAGGAGGGGGAAGCAAGGATGGTGCAGGAGGTGGAGAGGAAGGCAATGGTCCCACTAGCTCCTGCTACTGCTCAAGAGAAGGCGGAGAGTCCAGTGGAGAAGGACAACATTGAGGTCGACTTTGTCCCCGTTCCCTCACCCCCATGGCGTTCCTAGCCCCTCCACACCTGTTGGCATACGCTGTCACACCCACTCTGATGGAGCTCCTCATTGTCGTCGCCGCGTTGTCCCAAGCGTGGTTGCCATGCCCAACGATGAGCCAATGTCTCACGTAGTGGAAGAACAGATGTTGAGAGGGCCAGCCAACCATTCGCCATCACCTAGTGTTGTCCCTTGTATTAGTGATCACGACTCCCTCTCCACGCCATAGATTCATCTTCATATCGCCATTGAGTTGGTATGTCGTTTGAAGATGGCACAAGAGACAAGGTTGATGTCGGAGCTCTCACTTGTTGATTTCCTACTATACTAAATCCTCTCTCTAAACGCGGTGGTGGTGCAGCAGGGAGGTGTGGTTCCTCACATCGTCTCAGAGCTTCTGTGCCACAAACAGGTCACCCTTCCCATGGGTCTGGCCACCCCTGGTCACCAGCCACCGATGAGCTCAGCCTGCAAGTCGGCCAATGCCAAGACGACCTACCCCAATCGCAAGCCGGCGTGTACACTTGCTTGTTGCAGGGCATGATGTGCTCCTCTCTATCCCTCCCTTGTTCCTGGTTGGGTGGTAGCAGGGAGTGGATTCTTGAGTTGGGGCAGAGAGGTCAAAGCAAATCCACCTGATATATCAAAGTCCTACAACCAAGTGCCTTGAAGGTACCTTCAGGCCTGTCGTCGAGGAGACTAATCTGATTGTCAAAGTTTGTGGAGCTTTAATAGGTCCTGATAGGTTTAGGTCTGTAATGTTGGTTGTTGGTCACCCCATGTCCTGCAAGTAGTCGGTTTCGGTTTGTTCAAGTCGTGTTGGTGTGTTCTCTTTTTATGTCTGGCTAAGTTCCTTCGGCTTTGTTTGTATGTTTGTAATCTATTTTTTTAATGAAATACATTCTCCGGCATGTTTAAAAAAATATTCTAAAAAATATTCTACTCCACTGCAAGTTGACAGTAACAAAGAGATGAAAATTTTCTTTTCTTGCTAGAACTAGATGAACATTACTAGCTCTCTAGAAGAGTTTCAACATCTTCCATATGTCAATGCTTCTCAATGGCTATGAACCCGAACAAATGAAAAATAACATTGATCGAACACTTGATGTTCCTCGGTAAGAATAAACACTTGCTGTTGTTTGATCATGCACATGGCAAATGAAGTGCAAATAAACAGGAGACCTTTATGCTGTTCCTCGGTAAGAACAAAGATGCTTGATATGACAAGAGACAAATCAAACAGGACAAGTAACATATGAGGAGCAACACATAGAGCAACAGGCTGAACGTCTAAATTAAAGAGAAGTGAAAAAAGGTGGAATGCCAGAGTAAGATAAATGTGTATTAGAAAAGGAAAAATATATATTTAGAAGTAAGAATGATAATTATTTAAAAATAAAATTTGAATGTTAGTGATAATTAAATGAAAACGAAGGTTATAGCAATGGTGGAAGTAGTATACAGATTAAAAATCCACACTATATCAGAATTAGCTTCATAAACACTTGATGTCCGCTAGCTCAGATGGCCACAACATCAGAATCCCAAACCTCAATAGAGCATTTCTAAGAAAACCCTAAAAATAGCCTTTTAAAACTTGTTTTTGACCACCCCGAAAAATATGGGCCCAATTTTTCTCTCCTGCTTCAACAATTTCCATAAAAATGAATTTACCAATATGTTTGATAGATTCACGTCAGCATTTAGATACATAATATTGTTTGTTCTATTGAAAAGAGTATTATTTGAGGGCTTAAACTTTCCTTATTTCTATCTATAAATGAGGTGAGTTTGGAGGAAAATAAACCCTTGAGTTGTTTAGGGGATCTATTGAAGATGATTTTTTAGAATAAACCTCATTAATTTGATTTAGGTGGAGTTTATAAAAGCTTCTTGAACATACTCTTACACTAATATAACTGGGGAGCTTTGAAACCCAGTTTTTCAGGAAATGAAATTTGTGTCAACGCTCTCCAACGTCTAGTTCAAATCATAGAAATTTGCAGCATTGAAGAAAGTACAAAGCAAAAGTTCTCAAATTTTCACGTGTACCCTTCAAAACTAGGAATCCTTCAAATGGAGGGTCGGTCTACCACTTCATGCATTCTCACATTGTCCCTACAAATTGTACATTTTTCTTTTTTTTCCTGTAAAATTAAATTGTTTCCTATAAAATTACTAAGGCTGGTTTCAGTGGTGTGCTGCACTCTCTCTCCTTTTCAACTATCATAAATCAGTTTTCTCTCTCCCTCTTAACCACCAGCGTTTCAGTAGCAGCCTATATAATTCAGCCCACAGTCATATCAGTATCAGTCATGTCACTCTTCTTTCTCCTAGTCAGCATCATCATTTCAGACTTAACTATTTCAGAATTCATTTTATGGACAATGAATTTGAGAAAAGAAATTAAATTATAACTGAAAATATATTACATAATAATTAAAATTATAACACATACTAATTGAAATTATAACACATATAGTTTCTACTCATCATCCTCGACCTTACGGCCGCATCATTTGCTTAGACAAATTGGAGTTTTTTTTGAATAAGTCTAGGGCCTCACGATGAGTCTTAAATTCCTCCACGTCCATATTCACGATGGAACAGTTCTTGTGCTTGTTCCACTGCTTTCACAACTAATTTATAAGTACCATATAATATGTTGCAGGAGTATGAGCATATGTCGATCCACCGGCCAGAGAAGGAGAGTATGGATATGGCAGGTATCCATATGGTGAAGGTGGAGTGTATGGATATGGTGGAGGAGCGCCCGTCGAAGGAGCGGCCGGAGGTGGAGGATATGGATATGGTGAAGGATATGATGGTGGAGGACTTGACAGTGGAGGTGAATGTGGAGGTGGTTGAAAGAGAGCATGAGGGCATGGTGTTGGCGAAACATTGGATCGGTGATAGAGCGGAGAGGCATCAACAAATTCATCAAAAATAGGAGTTTGCGAAGTCGATGTGTTGAGAAGATCAAATCACGTTTACAAGTCCATATTCCAATTATTCTACATTGCGTAGAGTGGAGAGGAGAGTGCAAATGAGAGCAAATATATGTGGAATGAGTTCAAACCGTAGAGGGTTATTTATAGAGTGATAGAGGATGAAATTTAAATTTTTTAGAATTTTTTCGGATTTTTTGTGCTCTAACGATCAAAAACGACTAATTTTTTAATTCAAACGACTAGTTTTGACTTTAAACTTAAAATGTGGACTAATCAAGAATCGACACGTCGCTACAGGCCGCCGGTGCTAGCGGTGGTCGGTACCGATCAGACCGACCCCTAGTGCGGGTGGTACCGACCGACGGGCGGCCACCCACTAGAACCAGCCTAAGTGATTTCTGTGAAATTGAAGGGCGCCTAAATAACTTAGTACTATAGAGGAAGAGTTTTGGAGGGCATCAATGCAAATTTCAAAGCCTGAAAATTGAGGCGTACAAAGGCTCCAATTATCATTTTAATCCATCGAACTACCCTTATTTACCACCATTATCAGTCTTATCAAAAGGAGACGAATAAAGATTAAAATTAACAGATACGTACGGCTATCGATTAAACAGTCTTACTTAGCTCCCCGCCTGAATCCTAGCACAGCAAGGTGACCTTTAGAACGCGCAGATCTCGTCGCCGTCCGCCGCCGCCTTGCGCAGGTAACCCGGCATGGCGCCGACCATGGTGTTCTTGCAGTGCGCGATGGCGCCCTCGATGGCGCTGTGGAGCTCCTCCATCGACGACGCCGTGGATAGCGACACCGGCCCGACTGTGAGGCTGCCTGACGCCACGGCCACGACCGGAACGTCGGGGAAGCCCGCGCCGCCGAAGGTGAGCAGGCCTGAGTGGCTCGGCGACGACCGCATCGACGACGGGCAGCTCGCCGCACACCGCTTCTGGCGTGGGAACCATAGGTTCCCGGAGGAGTTGGAGTGCGCGTACTTGCCGCCGACGACTTCCGCCGCCGCTGCTGACGTGGCGGCGGCGGCGTGGTCGTCGTCGCCACGTTTCTTGCGGATCGAGAAGGTGAACGGCTTCTTGAAGCATTGCTGTTGCTGTGGCTGGGTGTTGCCGCCGATGCCGTTGACGACGTTGCTCCGATTCTTGGGGATCTGGGACAGCTTCTCGTACAACGGCTTCACTAAATTACTGTTTATTGATTATTGTAGTGATAAATCTCATTCATCTATCTAAAAATAAACGATTGAAAATAATTTGAAATCACTCTGAACTACTGGGTGAAGTCATAGCATCTCAAAACACTTTCTTGGGTACCTCTTGATCACCTCCTTGACGAGTGACTTGGACGGCTGCTTCTGCGGCGCGGGGGGCGCGCCGGCGCCGCGGTGGAAGACGGAGGAGAAGCGCGTGGCGAAGGACGAAAAGTACTGCTTCCCGGAGCGCTTACTGCCGGCGGCCGCGGAGGTAGCTGGCGGCAGCGGGTTGAGGTGGCGGTCGTCGTCGGTGGCGGAGCTGGGGCGCGAGGAGGACGCGGCAGAGTCCGGGAGCAGCAGCGTGGAGCAGTCGGCGGAGAAGGAGGAGGATGTGCTGCCGTTGGAGTCGCGGGAGGAGTTGGAGGTGGAGGTGGAGTCGGACGCGGAGGCGGAGGACGTGGACGCCGACGACAACAGCAGCGTGCGCACCATGGAGATGCGTGGCGACAGCTGTAGCGGCAGGAGCTGGCCCTTGTAGAAGAGCTCGTCGGCGGGGCAGAGCTGCGCCGCCGACCGGTGCTTGGACGCCGGCGACAGCTGCACCGTGAACTCGAACTCGGACGACGACGCCGAGGACGACGCCGAAGACGGGAACGACTTGGCGTCGCCCGCCCTGGCGCTGTACTTGCTGCCTCGTGACCTTCCCATGGCGGCCAGCTACACTACTACTGGCTCATAGTCATGGCGAACGCGAGAGTGAGGTGGGGGCGACCAGCATGGAAGGGAAGCCGAGGAGGCCACGGACGGAGAAGAAAGGTAAAAACTTTTCGAGGTGGCGACTTTATGATGAGGGGGGAGCCGCAGACTCGCTCGTCGAGGAGATGCCGCCGGGGACGGCGCCCAGTCGCATAAGAGCACCGCCTCCCGCGGCCGTCGGATCGCTTGAGGATCACGATTGGATGGCGAGGTCCATAGATATTCTCTCGGTCAATGAACACAGTTGTTAAACTGATGGCTGGACTCACTGTACATGTGGGGATAGAAATTTTTTGTAGAGTCTAGTTTTGTTTTTTTCTCTCTGGAATGGGCTGATCGAAGACTTGTTTGGTTGATGGTGCATCGCGTCAAAATGAAGGGCCAGTGACTGTATGTAGGTGATTAAATGGAAATAAGATTAAGTAGAGCTGTGTAGATTTACCGTTACGGTACACGTAGTCCTGTATTTTCTTCATTCATTTAGGTGTCCATTTCCATAAACATCTTTTACACACTGCAAATGTTTCTAGTAAACAACAATACAAGTTCAGCTTTTCATTTTATACTTTATTTTTTTACTTTTATCGATTAATTAAAAATAAATTAACTAATGATAAGTAAAAAAGACTTAAATTAAATTATTCAATGATGAGTAAAAAAACAGCCGAATACTAAACAAGTTCACATTTCCGTCTCAAACGTCCGCAACAGCATGTTGCATGTCCCCTTTACTCGATTCAATGATAAATACAGTATAAATATAGATATATATATATATATATGAGTATTTACCCCTATAAATATATGTATGTATATCTTATCTCTATGAGCACGTTTGAAAGACTGAATCGATTTAATCTTAAGATTCATAAAATCGATCAACAAGAACGTCTCACTATCGATGGGGACGTCGTCTCCCAGTGAAAAAATAATTAGTTGTAAATACAACACATATGTCAAATATATGATTTAAATTTGGATAGATTAGTTTTATCAGTAGAAATCTAATCAGTTGAGCTAAATCCAGCTTGTTGCTCTTATTTTTAGTTTGCCTGGGACAGCGGTACTTTTGCTTCCAAGAACGCACCATCTAATCTGGCGTCCATCCATAAGACCAATTTTACCAGACATTTTGGACTGTAAACTTTGAAGCGGAACTTCATGACACAAGATCATCCTGTCAGATCTTCATGACTTGATTGGGCTTGTGACGACGACCAGGACCAAAGTGAAGTGATGTGGTGGGCCTCGCTCGCTGGGACGATGCTCTCTATCAGCGCTGAGTGCCGACCTAGCAAGTGACATGTCTATCCGGTGTCTTTCGCGCGTGGGGGTCGGGAACGGCAGCGTACCATCCATGACACGCAAGCGCCGTGCATGCATGATCTTCGTAAGCACATCACTATAACTATTCCTACTCGTACGGGAAAATGATTGAGCAGAAGCATGTGCTAGTTTTAATACTGTAGATGAATTTAAGAAAGGGATGTAATAGCATCTCATCCGTTTCATGTCAATTGACACGTGAATGAAGCCTACTCCAAGAAATGTTTCTTCAATGATAGTAGTCTCTCTTTTTTAAAAAAAAATTGTCGTTGTTATAAATGACAACACAATTTCTATAACACCAATTTGAGTACCAACCGAGTACTGTTTAATTATTTGGAAAACAAATAAAGAAGACTTTAAGTGGATCAAAGATCATTTTATATTTCCCGTTTTATAGGATGCATAACACCTTGTGTTCTCTATTCGACATGGCAAAACATAGCTACTTGCATCACAAATAGTCCCTGACCGATCAGCATCATGGATTTAAATATCGATAAAAACCACTCAGTTATCACGATTTTTTTGAAAGTTTTTGAAAAATCAGAAGCCTTAAAAACTTATTGATAAATCAGAAAAATCAAACATAAACTGGCGGTCGGTTTATCATTTTTCATTCAAAATTTAAATTTTAAATAAAAACCGACCGAAAACCAATCGATAAACTGAAAAACCCACTTAGTTTTCGGTTTCCTTTTCCCAAATTTAAAAAAATGCATCGACCGAGTTTTTTTATTTTTATGATTTTTGGTACAACTGGTAGGGAGCGGTTTTCAAGGTCGGTTCAGTTTTTAATCCCTGATCAGCACTAGACTACCCTGATCTGGCATAGAATTTGTTGCTCCCAACCCCTCCGAGACTCCTTTCAAAAGTTGTATTCTTACTCGTCCTTAACTGATGGTATATTTCTCTGGTTAATGCATTGCGGTCATGGAATCCTGCCGGCGGACATTAAACAATGTTATTGTTATAATTGTACCTGCATGAATATATATTTGACGACATTGTACGATAAGTGCAAACCTATCTAATTATTTTACTATATATAGAATAGAGCCGTTGGTGTGGTGCTAAAACGTTGCAATCGAGCCCCATGTGATCCATTGCAAATTCATAATATGCCAATTATCAAAGTATTGCCACTTCATCTGAGGACTTGGTACCAACAAAGCTTGAATAAACAAGCCATGATATCGTGTTGCATAATGATAGGTACATGACTCATTATCTAAAAAAATAGTTGTGCAGTATTATGTCATCCGTGCTGGTAGGGTTGTTTTACAAAAATGATGCTTAAATATTATTTTGGTAATTGTTATTTTTGTTTTGAAATAGGGTGGGATAGTAGCTTTTGTGTCACTTAACTTCGTTGGAGTTATTGATTTCTTTGAGATCAATAAATTATAAGCTAAAATGAAAATGGCTTTAGGCATCGAAAATCACGCATGACATACTACTAGCTGATTTTGGAGCAACACGCCACTGCACAATAAGAGCAAGCTAGTCCATTTATTGAAAATGTGTGCCACCATTTGAAGAGATATATACTATATATAATGACCCTGTACGTATCAATCTTCAGCATCTTAAAATTTTAAACGAATGCAATTTAGGGATCATCTAAGCGGCAATAACAGGAAAAAGTTAATAATTTCACTAAAAAAGAAGTAGGCCATCAGTGGCTAGAGCTGGGCGAAAAGAATTACTAAGAATTTTTAACACGGGAATGTATATGTCAGTGAGACGATTTGTGCAACCTGTGTAGCAGCAGCTCGATCTAATTAATACCGCGTATGGTCATCCGTAGAACTCTGGAAACCCAAACGCGTTCGCGAGAGCTCTAGATGACTAGATCGATACCAAGCACAGATGCCTGCACAAAAAATCATCAGATCATGCCAGTAACTGATCGAGCGTAGTGTATGTGCTCCAGAATTCAGATCCGTCAAATGATATGGGGAGCCGGTGTAGCCGCTTCTCGTCCTAGGATGCCTCCGCCGGCCGACAGGAACACATGGCATGTGTTACCTTCCTTGCTCCTCCTATCCTACGTGACGGCACGACGGCTCCGCCGCCGGTTGGTCGTCTCTGTGACCAGAGTGTGACCGGAGTAGTAGTAGCAGATCTGGCACGCCGTTCCTTTGACTCCGGTCAAGGTGTCGGAGATGGATCGAGGGGAAGCTCGCGAAGAAAGGATTTCGTGCTGGGCACCAGCCAGCACTATAGGATATTCGTGATGTTGCATGCACGCTGCAGCTGGACATCGGTTGAAGATAAGGAAAACTAGCGGCGTGCGGCACCATGCAGAAACCCTAGAGTAGAGCTCTCCCGGCTAGATTCACTGTACTGTACTGAGAGGACACAGAAGCAGACTAGTTCCTACTTACCCAATCATGGTTTCGTTCCTGAATATGTTGGAGATATAGAAGGTACTGGTAGGATCAGCTGTCAGCTAGCGGCCGGGAACGGAGCAGGGATGGTGCTACTTCTAGTTTTGTTAATTAATACACGTGGCCTCGCGTTTGTAATCTCTGCAATCGGGTTTGGGGGTTGCTAATTTTCAGGAGACTGAACATTCAGGTTTGTTTCAGTCGATGTCCCGGATTAGGATCGAGCGGCAACAACGGTTTGCAGTTGTAAAGATTGCCATTGTGCTGTTTCGGGTCCGCTAAACAGACCCGGTACACAAATCAGACAAACAACGGGCACGTGGTGGAATTAGCAGAATCATATCAGACCCGGTAAATAATGCTGACAAGACTTTTAACGGGCCTGCCAGCCCCACCGCCCCCACACTCAGTCACAACCCCAAATATAAAAATGTCACCAAAAATAGGATTGTATTTGGCCTCCAGTTGAAACAAAAATAGTTTGCCCAACCAATGAAATTAATTTGTACAAAAAGGATGTTGTCAGGACCTTAACTAATCCGACCAGAACTCATAGCAGAACGAACTCCAATTTGTCGAGGCCCCAGGTGGTCTGACCAAATCGGAAACCGAAGAACAACAGTATATGAGAACTTTGGGCGAATGAACGACAAGAACGAATCACGGCAAGAGTAAGTCCACAAATGAAGGGGCGAACTGGAGAACAGAGTGATGGCAGCTAGGATTCAATTCATGGTGTAAACGATTACAACCAAAGTCTCAGTACATTAGCTACGCTCGACAGAACCCTAAATTAGATGGACTGACCTATGCCGTGGCGAGCGTGTGACCCATGCTGTCACCCGCCATGTGACTCGTCGGTCGATTCCGACTTGGAATCTGAGTTGCCGTCACCCACCGGTTCCTCATCGACCTCCGGTGTTGTCCACCCTCCGGCCCCGCCAGCACACCGCTACCCGCTCGCCGGTCCGCCGCTGCACCCCCCTGACATTCTCTAACCTCACCGGTCAATGGATTAATAGGGGTGGCGGTGGTGAGGTTAGGATTAAAATTTTGGGTTGTTAGAATGAGGTAGCGCACGCTCCCACTGTCACCTCGCGCCGCCCGCACCGGCCCTGACCTCCGCCACCACCTCCTGTCACCACGCTCCACCACCGCCGCTGCCGCGGCCAGCCCACGGCCGGGGCAGGCTGGGTCGGGGCGCGCGACTGGTCGCTGTGGATAGTTTCTAAAAGTAGATAGCAGTATTTTCCCGTTGCTTCGGATAAGACCTCTCCAGGCCTTAATTATATTCAGCTAATTACACCATAATGGTGAGATTAACCTTAATCGATGTGATAGCCAGTGATTCCCAACCGATTCATCTCAGCCATTCCTTGGCTTGAATCGGTACCGCTTCATCTCCACTGTTCGAACTCTCTTCCCGCCTTCTCTTCTCTTGTTGTACGCCTTCTCTTCTCTTGTTGTACGCGGGTCCTGACAGATGTTACTGCTCCAAATACCACAAGAAAACAAATATAGAGAAATAATGACCATTGAGAACATTAGCATTTTTCAAGCTGAGCAGTGCACACCATTTTTCAAGTTGCATTTGACGTGATACTAGTGCCTATTTCTGTATAAGTATGAAATCTTTTTGGCTCAATATAATACACCATTAATGTCTAGTTTCTTAGCTCATCGCCTTTTTTTTCTTGATGATTGGACCATGTACTTATGAATTGTCCAATATGTGGGCTTTTAGACGAGACTTTTATTTATTTAGAACTTATTTCGTATGGCTTTGACAATTTGACAGCTTTATGATTGGGGCTGGAAAACAAAGTGTGCACTCATCTGACGCTGAAGTGAAGGAACCAGAATGGATTCAACTGCACGAGAACTTGTGACAGCAGTTACTGTTTGTTACTACTATTCCTCAGGTTTTGGAAATTTAACTTTGGCTAGAGAAGCTATTTATTTTTCGTCGGTCCGACGGAAAATATTAAATTTTCATCTAGCAACTAGCCCATGGAAGATAAGGTAAAACCAATAAAAAGACTTTCATCCGTTTGGCTTATCTTCGCCTTTAGCCCATGAAAATTAAGTCTTTTCGTGTAGTGACTTGAACAACGGAACTTTAACATTACACGGTCGGACAGGGATTTAGGCCCCGCATCATAAATGTTGGGCTATAAAATCTAGCTTTCGTGGCCAGATCATGCCAATTCAGTCCAGACTGATCCAGAGTAATGTCCCAATTCAAGAGCTGAAGCGAAACAGAAAGAGGAAGACCAGCCTTAGCCCGTGCAACAAATTATACATCCAAAGATTTCAAATTATATATATGTACATCGAAACAATTTTTACTGTTCCAGAGACAAAAGTACAACCAGTAAATTCTGAAACTATCAAGAAGCACTTTGTCCAAACAAATTCTAACTTTCAGTATCATGTTTTCCGTAATGAACACACATTTGAAAGTATGCATGAGTTTCATTGTCAACTTTCATCTGAAAAGTGTACAACAAACTGCTCGTGTGGATCTTTACTACAATCAACCTCAAAAATCTTGCAAAACAGCAGCTGGTCAATTCAATTGTAGCACCTCTTCATGGTAAACTCGTGGCTGTCTGTCCTTTCCTTCAGTGGACAGTTGGACCGAGCTGATCCTCAGTAACCTTGTCACTAATGATACAACAATATACAGAAGCAGAGAAATGAACTACAGAATAAATGAAATTACAACAATGGAGAGCCCCCAGAAAAAAACAAAACTATGCTTGTCTATTCCATTCTCATGGCTACAAATTGCATACGAAACTACATCCTATGTATTTATACCAACTCCATCAGAAGAGGGTCTCCAATGGACATCAGTCGAATCACCTTTATAAAGTCAATCTCATTCATGACCTTCACAGGGAAAACAG
>VSTD030001586.1:0-12896 GCA_008808055.3 Sporobolus alterniflorus | reverse complement strand
CAATTACAATTCACAGTCACAATAAACATAGATATATCATACAAGCACATACAATCATAATTAACAGTCACAATAAACATAGATATATCTATATATAATTATATCATGTTCATGCATTATGCATATATCAAATTCAGTTGTTCATATAAGTTTAACATATATTTACAGCAAGTCATTCAATAAAAGATATATAATCGCTAGTAGGATGAGGGAGAGGTCTTGTATCACCCTTCGATGACTACTTCCTTCAAGTCCGGACATCCTTGAAGCTTTGGCCCTCATCGAACCTCTGGGCCACCACCATCGCCTTCTTTCGGGTCTCCTCCTCCGTCTTCTTTTGAGCCTCCTCCTCCTTTCTTCGGGCCTCCTCCTTCTTTCTTCTAGCATTGATATATCGAGCCAATGCTTGGATGTCCTTCCTTGCCTGCTGAAGTTTTTTCTCGGCTAAAGCCAATTTATTTTCTAACTTTTGAATCTGAAAATGAACATATACATTTAGTAATTATACTAAAAAATTGAAATATAGAAGCAGTTCATATGAGCTCATCTCTTTTATGTGGGGACATTCATCATTGTAGCCCTAGGAGGTTGAGGGGGAGTCATCGATGAAGCCTCCTCCAGGCGTGTCGGATGTGGAGGAGGCACCTCCCACATCTCCACAGTGGAGTCATCGGATGAAGCCTCCTCCTGACATGAGGGAGGAGGAGCAGTACGGCGGCGGCTAGAGCTTCCCACCTCCTATCATGAGGGAAGAAGAGCAGTGTGGCTCAAGGGAGAAGTGAACCTACCATAGCAGTTTTGGGTCTGCTTCTTCGTGAACTTTGAATGCTTCATGCTAACCATGGCTGGTCTAATGGTGAAAAAACAATAACATACATCGGAAGCAAATTCTAACATGTCTAACATGTACAAAAATTTAAAAGCAACAATTCTAACATGTTTAGCAATCTAATAATCAAGTAAAATCAAGCAATTCTAACATGTCTAACATGTTTAGCAATTCTAATAATCAAGTAAAAGCAGCAATATTCTATTCCTAAACTTCGATTCTATTCCTAATCAAGTAAAAGCAGCAACAATCATAGATAACTAGATAAATCATAAAGAACCAAGTGTAAGCTTTGATTCTATTCCTAAACTTCCAACCAAATCAACGTTTGAACTTATCAAAGCAATATTTCTAAAAAAAACTTATCAAAGCAATCACATTGTATATGGATAACCTCCAATGTACAAAGGATCAAATACTTCATTTGGTTATGTTGAAAAGGTAGAGGATCAAGTACTAGAACCGTGCGTGGCGGAGAGCGGAGGGGAACCATGCACGGCGGAGATTCCTGGTGTAGAGCGGCGGTGGCAGCGGAGGAGGAGGCCGGCGTAGGAGCAGCGGTGGAGGAGATCGGCGTCGATGGTAATGGAGGAGACTGGAGTAGAGCGGCGGTGTAGGGAGCGGCGGCAAGGAGACCGACGAAGACTTTAGAGATTTAGGATGAAAGCCAAACGATACGAGGCAGACTACTATTTATAGACTCAAAAATATTAGAAGCGATTCTTAACTAGAACCGCTTCTGATAAATGTATTACCAGCAACGGTTTGAAACTAGAACTACTGCTGATAAGTTAAACACTTAACAGCAACAATTCAAGTTATGAACCACTGTTAATATATGTTTCGATAACGATTAAAGATGAACCGCTTCTGATAGGGTGCATCATATAACTATTTTTCTATTAGTGTATAAGTATTAGATGAAGAGCATTGAAATTTAATTGGTTAATCTAAGAAAAGTCCTACCGCCTACCTCCACTGTTTTATCAAGTATAACTCATTTTGATCCATCGCTAGCTAAACAGCTGTGCATCTGACACTACATGGTTGGAAAGGCATGCCTCTAATCACATTCTCAGCTTCCTTCAAATGGCCACACACTTGCAGAGCATGGCCACCTCACAGATGTACTGCTCCATCTCAGCTTCAACTGAATAATCTGCTTTCATATTTTTGAATATTTTCATTCCCTCTTGCACAATTCTACCGTGTGTACAAGCTGAAAGTGCTGCTACAATCGCTAATTTGTCAGTGTTAAAGCCATCCTTTTCCATGGCTTTAAACCATGCCAATGCCTTACGTGAAAAACCATTAAGTCCAAGGCCACAAATCACAGCTGTCCATGAGATAAGGTTCCTATCTTCCATTTCCTCAAAGACTTTCAGGCAGTCTTCAATTCTAGCACATTTTGCATAAATATCCAGCAACATGTTGTTAACATAAGTGTCAGAGATGCCGGAATTAGTTTTGTGATAAGCCCGTGAATCAACTTACCAAGATCAAGACTGTTTTTTTTGGTACAAATGGTCAGCAAGCTCACAAATACGTACTTATCAAAATGATACCTCAAAATTCTCATCTGTTTAAAACATCCAAAAGCTTCAACAAGATCACCATTACGTGCACAGGCAGTGATAAGTATGCTCCATGAAACAGCAGCACTACTTTGCTGATGTGAAAGTAGCTCTTCAGTTTCTTGGTACATGCGAGTTCTGCTATACATCCCAGCTAAAGCATTCATAGTGACACTACAAGAGTCAGCATCCAGTGAAACTCCATAAGCCAAGGCATCTGAAACAATTCCATGTGAAGCATACGAATATATGATAGCACTCGAAACATAGTCATTACCACCATGACCCAATCTTGTGACCAATCAGTGAATCTGCCTGAGATCCCAAAGTGATGGGTCCTTGAGAGATGAGAAACTAACTTCATTTGGTTTAATACCTGACCGTAACATGTCTCTTAGAATAACCAAAGTAGTATCACCATCTGAATGAGCAGAGATCAGAGCATTCCCAGCATGAGGTGCTATTCTCGGGAACTTCTTGAAGTCCTTTATGAGCATCCCTCCTAGCAATACAATTTGCATAGAAATCAACCAGTGTAGCGCTTACAAATTGTTAAAAACATGTTGTATTATAGATACATGGGTCCAGGACCGCCTCCTACGTGAGGCTTGGTCTGGCCCATTAGGAGTCCTTCATGACACCTGTACACAATTAGAGTTTTCCCTAGCGCGCTGCCTCTGGTAGTCTGACCGCCCGCGTCTGGGCAATCTACTCGGACAAGGGTTTCCGATAGGCTGCCTCCCTATATATATGTACATCCATCAAGCAATACATGTATCTAACTTTTGGTGGCACACCTCTCTCTAACATGGTAATCAGAGCCATCAATTTTTTCTTTGCATCCACTCATCTCTGACCTAATACTAGGGTTCACTGCTGCCCACCACCACCCCTAACCACCATCGTGTTGCCGACCATGCCGGGCAGCAACTCCAACCTCTCCGCCATCGATGAGAAATAGGCCACCGCCGCCAAGAGAAAGGAGGACGATGTCACGGCTGAGCAGGAGGCTCTCGTCGCCGCCGTGGCTGCTACACGCAATACCCTGGATAAGGCATGGGCGCGCGAGCGTGCCGCTGCCCTTGCTTGGGAGAAAGAGAAGGAGAAGACCATCGTCCGTCACCTGGAATAACAGCTCACCGTTGTTCAAGGGATCATGATCCCCTAGGACGACAACGATGATTGCTCCGTCCATGTCGGCTCCATCCTCGACGCCGCCCTCACCGTGCACCTGCATGCACAAGCTGCCGGCCTCTAGAACATACGATCGGTGGTCATGATCATTCTGGAACTCTCGTCGCTCGACTACAAGCGGTGGTATGACCTCATGCTTCTCACGCTTCATCGCTACACCCTCGATGACCACGTCCTCTCCGACATCGTTGATCCATCCGTCTATTGGGCTAGACCAGACAACATCGTGGTGACTCGGATTCTCAGCACCATCTCCCCCAAACTCCACGGGATCGTTCGGGAGCCGACGGAGACCACACGCTAGGCACAGCTCGCGATCGAGGCTCAATTCCTCGACAATAGCGAGTCGCGTGTTTTGTAACTCGACACTAGGTTCCGCGCCTTCAAGCAAGGATACCTCAATGTCAGAGACTACTATCACCGAATGAAGGGCATGACCTATGACCTTCGTGCCTTGGGTGAGACCATTACCAATCGTCACCTCATTCTTAACCTTCTACATGACCTGAACAAGAGGTTCGATCACATGAAGATCTTCATCAAGCGATTGCAGTCGATCCCCTCCTTCCACACTGTCCGCAATGACCTCAAACTCAGAGATCGAGCTGGACCACTCGGTGACCTAGGGACAGGCCTCTGCGTTCTACTCCACGCCCTCAGGTGGAGGGCACCCTCCGCAGCAGCAGCTGCCTCCGCGCCCACCACAGCAGGAACTGTCGTGTCCTTAGCCGACCCCTCCCCCTCCTACCCCAACCCCAACAACAGTGACAAAGGCACAGGTAAGGTCAAGGGGAAGGGTAAAGGCAAGAACAACGGCTCCGATGACTCCAGCAACAACATCGGCAACAACAGTAGGGGCACCCTGGTGTGGCCCTCCTTTTACAATCCCTAGACTGGCACCATCTCGATGTGACTAGGGATGTGTCCTCCACAGCAGCAACTAGCGCATCCACTGCAACACGCCATGCTCGTTGCACCAGCTTACTACGGGGCTCACGACAGTCCCTCCTTCGTGCCCTTGCCGGTGCCTCCACCGCACCAGTAGCAGTCCGTGGCTCCTGCCTGGTTGCCTTGGATGGGCACGTGGGATCAACAGTTATTGGTCAACTCCTTCAACACCATGGCCTTGACTCCCCCGACGGTCACCGACTGGGTCACGGACTCTGGCACCTCCAACCACACCATGTTGGATGCTGGTAACTTGACCTCTATTCACCCACCCACCTCTATCGATCCCTCATCCATCGTTGTTGGTAATGGATCAGCTCTCCCGGTCACCTCAGTAGGAGACTCGGTCATTCTCGATCCGTTTTACCTTAATAATGTCCTTGTTACTCATGATATTATTCAAAATCTTTTATCTATTCGTCATTTTACCACTGACAATTGGTATTTCATGGAGTTTGACCTGTTTGACCTTTCTGTGAAGGATCTCTCTATGCGGAACGTGATCACCAGGTGCAATAGTTCGGGGTCTCTGTACATGATGCGCCGGCCCTCATGTCTCGCTCCTTCATCACCTACGTCTGCTCCTTCAGCCTTAGTTGCATCGACGTGTACTTGGCATCGACATCTCAGCCACCTTGGTGTCGACGTCATGTCCAAATTATCTCATGATTCTAGTGTCGTTTGCTCTAGGCGCACTCATTGACCTTTGCCATGCTTGGCAGCTAGGCCATCCTATTTGCCTACCTTTTGTCAGTTCTAATTCTCGTGTGGATACTAATTTTGATTTCATACATTGTGATCTATGGACTTCTCCTATTATTAGCGTATATGGCTACAAATACTATCTGGTTATCCTTGATGATCACTCCCATTTTGTGTGGACCTTTCCTTTACATGTTAAATCTGACACTTTTTCTGCTTTATCAAATTTTTCCGCTTATGTCTTCACACAGTTTGACCACACCATCAAAGTCGTCCAGTGCGACAATGGCCGTCAGTTTGATAACACCTCCTCTCATGTATTCTTCGTCATCAAAGGGGTACTTCTGTGGATGTCTTGTCCCTACACTTCTCCACAGAATGGTAAAGCCGAGCGCATCCTTCGCATCATCACTAATATGTTGCATTCCCTATTTTTTCAGGCTTCTATTCCGGCTTGCTACTGGGTAGAAGGGCTCCACACCGGCACATATTTGCTGAACCGCCTCCCCACCAAGGTGATCAACACAACCAGCCCATACTTCGCCCTCTATGGAGCCACCCCTCCTATGAGCACTTGCGCATGTTCGGTTGTGCTTGCTATCATAATCTCTCCACCAAAGCCGCTCACAAACAGGCACCCCGGTCCACTTGATGTATTTTTCTCAGATACTCCACTGACCACAAAGGTTACCGGTGTCTCGATCTCACCACCAATAACATCGTTGTCTCCCAACACGTTGTTTTTTATGAGGCAGATATTCCCTTCTCTGCCTCGTCCCGTCTAACTAACAATTTAGACATTTTTCTACAGGATGACTCTCCCGGTGTGGCTCCCATGCCCGGACCACTGCAGGTGCCCCATGTTCCACTGGACTTTGCACCACTGGCTACAGCTGGTGGTTAGATCGTGCGTTCAGGCGGTCCGACCGCACCCAAAATAGAGGCTAGTGCTCAGACCGTGAGCCCAGCCGGTCAGACCGTCACCCTAGGTGGTCTGACCACCAAGACCTACACCGCTCCTCCATCACCTGCTTCACTGACTTTAGTTGCCCCCCCCACCGTGTGGCACCCACGACTTTGGCTGTGCCCCACACGGCACCGTCGACTCCACCCATGCCACGCGCGGCCCTGACATTTACGACTCCGGCCATGCCACCCGCGGCTCCGGTGTCCCAGCCCTACCCGCTCCACTACTCGTGTCGCCCTCATGCTACGTGGGAGCCATCGGTATCGCCTCTACATCTGCAGTGCCACCGGCGAGGGCCGTACCGGTGGCACCTCTGGTAAATCCTCTTCCGATGACCACGCGAGGGAAGCGGGGCTTCCTGCTTCCGGCCGACAGACTCACCCTATCAGCCACCTCAGTGCAACCTTGTCACCGGTGCCCTCCTCCGTTCGTGCCACCCTCATCAATCCGAACTGGCGCCATGCCATGGAAGAAGAGTTTGCTGTCTTGATCGCCAACAACACCTGAGATCTTGTCTCTCACCCTGTTGGCTCCAGCGTCGTCACCGACAAATGGATTTTCAAGCACAAGTTCAACTTTGATGGCTCTTTGGAGCGGTACAATGCTCACTAGGTCATTCGAGGCTTCACCCATCGACCCGGCGTCGACTATGATGAGACCTTAAGCCCGGTGGTCAAGCCGACCATGGTCCACATCGTGCTCTTCCTGGTCGTCTCCCGCTCCTGGTCGGTTCATCAGCTTGATGAGAAGAACGTGTTCCTGCATGACACCCTCTCGGAGACCATCTACTGCAACCAACCTACTGGATTTGTTGATCCTGCGCAGCCCGATCATGTCTACCTCCTCAACAAGTCTCTGTACGGGCTGAAGCAGATGCTCCGGGCTTGGTACAGCTGGTTCACCACATACATCACCTCCTTGGGCTTTGTTGAGGCCAAATTCGACACCTCCCTATTCATCTTTCGGCGCAGCACAAATACAGTATACTTGCTATTTTACGTTGATGACATTGTCATCACCGCATCCAGCGCATATCTGCTCTCAAGCGGGGATTCACCATGAAGCATCTCGGAGCCCTCCATCATTTTCTAGGAGTCTCTGTACAACATCAGGTGGATCGGCTCTTCCTCACTCAGCATCAGTTTGCTCTCGATATTCTTGAGCGAGGTGGCATGGTGGACTGTAAGCCAGTTTTGACGCCGGTGGACATGCAAGCCAAGGTCTTCATTGAGTCCGGGCCTCCTGTTACTGATCCGACTCACTTCAGGAGCCTCGTCGGGGCCCTTCATTACCTGACATTCACCCACCACAACCTCGCCTACACCGTCCAACAGATCTGCCTCCACATGCATGATCCACGGGAGCTCCACCTCACCGCCATGAATTGCACTCTGCGCTATCTAAGGGGCACCCTGGATTATGGCCTTCTCCTGCGACGCTCTGCCCTCTCCGAGCCGACGGTCTACACTGATGCGAACTGGGTGGGTTACCCGAATACCTGCCGATCCACCTTGGGCTATGCTGTGTTCCTCGGTGCCAACCTCGTCTCCTGGTCTTTGAAGCATCAGAATATTGTCTCTCACTCGAGTGCCGAGATCGAGTACCGGGCCATGGCCAATAGCGTGGCAGAGGCCTGCTAGCTGCGGTAGCTACTTTAGGAGCTCCACGCTCTGCTGATGAAGAGCACCCTCATCTACTGCGATAACGTCAGCATCGTCTACCTCTCCACCAACTTCATTCAGCACCAGCGCACAAAGCATGTTGAGATCGACCTCCACTTTGTACGAGAACACGTGACCATCGGTGATGTCGGCATCCTACACGTGTCGACGGCATCCCAGTTCACGGACATCTTCACGAATGGTCTATCCACTTCAGTGTTTTCAGAGTTTTGGATCAGTCTCAACATTCGCAGTAGCTACAGTTTCAACTGTCGGGGGTGTTAGAAATATGTGGTATTATAGGTACATAGGTGTAGAACCACCTCCTGTGTGAGGCTTGGCCCGACCCATTAGGGGTGCTTTGTAGTGGCACCTATACGTGATTAGGGTTTTCCCTAACGCGCCTCCCATAGCGGTCTGACCGCCCGCGTCTGTGCTGCCTACTCAGATTAGGGTTTCTGATAGACTACCTCCTAAATATATGTATCTCTATAAGTAATACATATATCTAATTTTTGATGACACACCTCTCTCTAACATAAATATACACTAGACCGTGCTTGGTATCTTTTGCATGAACAGACTTTCCATGCTCACGTCCATTCATACCGGTGCAGGCCTAAACAACACTGGAAAATCTAGTTCCACTTGGCGAAACACCCGGACGTTTCATATTGCAGAAAATCTCAAATGTTCTTTCTGGGACACTGCTCCTTACAAAACTGGTTATCATTGTATTCCAAGGGACCACATCTCTAACCATCAACTCATGGAACAGCTTCTCCACCATAAGTAGAGATGGGCATGCACAGTACGAATTGAGCAGTGAATTTGAAACTGCTGCGAAGGAGTCCATTCCAGGTTTAATGACTGAGACCGTGAACCTGCTCTTGTGATTCACTCTCTAATTCTTCTGTGAAGTGATTATATGATTAAAAGTAAATTTTTTAATTCTTTATAATAAATTTTTAGGATCAGAACAAAGAATTACTTCTCAGAATTAAGAGAATCTATTTTTTTAGCTCTCAGCTCATTAATTCAGTTCAGAAAATTACTTCTTATAATCAGTTAAAAATCATTTTTTCTGAGAAACAATGTTTAACAGAACTCCACTGATTCTGCCTGAGAATCAAAATCTGTATCAAACTGCCCTTAAGTCAAGTACTCAAGTGAGCCATCAGACAACTCATCACCCCTTCTCACGAGCTCTCTTAACCAGAACACGGCGTCTTCAGTGCGTCCAGACCGCACGAACGAAGCGATAACACAGTTCCGGATGACCACGCTCCTCACGGCCGTTTCCGCGAACACCTTGAGCGCGCCATCGACCCGGTTGAAGAATCCCAGCAGAGCGGTCGCGGTGTACGGCTCCCAGTGGAGCATCCCGCTCTTTAGAATGTACAAAAGTAGCATCCTGTCGGGAAGGTAAGTTTCTAGCCTGTCAAAAATTCACGTATTTTTTTAAAAGATGAAGATTATATGCAATCACTTTAATTGAAATCATCTAAAAATTACTGTAAATTTTGAATTAAAAGCCTTCCAAGTTGACAGTTTTCTCTGACTGTTCGAATTTTAGGCTCACTTACAGATTCTTCAAAAATCTTTTTTGGTGTACTTTTAGTCAGTTAAATTATTTTTGATATATTTTTGTTGGAAATTGATAAGTTTCTTCACATTTTCTGTTTCAATCTTTATTTGATTTAGATGGATCGATACTTTTTTCTCTTAGCGGTGTGTAACATTGTAATAAAACTCTCTTCTCCACACGATCTTAAAAAAAAATTCCCCTTAGTTTTGTGAAGTGATGCATGCCAACCAAACCCGTTTGAGGACACTGGCACACGCTTATGCGGCCGCGACTGCTCCGAGCATCGTGCTTTCGGCAGGGCAGGTAGGATGGATCGACGAAAATTGTTGATGGCCTGACCCTTTTCTCCCATGCTCCTGAACCCACTACGATGACGACGATGGTTAGTCCCAGCTAATTTCCTGCTCATCTCGGATGGAATGGTGCAGGAAAACGGTAATGATTCTCCTGCTCAAGGTTCTGAATGGAGCCGCGGAAATGCCTTGCTGCGTTGGGAAGGAAAACCGTGTGGTTTGCTCATGAGTACGTTGCGGACTACCACTAAAGAAATTTGAGTAACATTAGTTAGTCAAAAACTAATGAAAATCCCATCTAGACTGATGATTCATCATGGCCATATCCGACAAACATAATTCGTTATGTTTATCGGGGCCATACCTGTCAGGACACACGCGGCGGTAGGCAGTGGGTTCATGCGGCGGTGGTGGCACGCGGTGGAGATGGTGGCAGCTGCGATGACTGAAAATGGATGTGGAGGAGAGGAAAAGAAAAAGAGTGGGATCGTTTCTAAATTTGCTTATGTCCGGTTGTCATGTCACTAACAAACATAAGCAGATTGCGCCACATGTGTGCTGCCCCCTTATGACCGTCGGCTTGCCATAACACAGACGAACATAAGCGGGCAATGTCAGCGGTGTGCTTATGCTCGTGGATGATATGACAAACCAACGAATTATATTTGTCAGCCCCAACGAATTTAAATAAACCAATGAATGAACATCAGTTTCCTGTGCTGCTAGGCTTATTTGGTCGCCTTTTCTCTCTCCATATAAACATCAGGCTTAATTATACTCTTGGTCCGCAGTGTTACGTGCTTGAAAAGCACAAGTAATTTGTTCACTCCTTTCCTACTCTCCTGCACCGAAACAAAGATAATTAAAATCTCAACGCATATCGTATCCATTCACGATCGGTGTAAGAAAGTCAATATATTTAGCATTATGCGGCTTAAGTAATCATTAGTATCCTGATCGTATCAACTAGCCAGCATTATGAAAAAGCGAAGACTGCTATGCAAGCACCGTTTCGGTGCAAGCATGCAAGCAGCGAACCTCCCTGTATGATGGCCATCCTATGATCACTGTCTGTTTCATGTTTAAGTCCTTCCGTATGGCTTTGACAATTTTCCTGAAATCCCCTCATCAAATCTCACTTTGCATGCAAAACAGATCGTGGGCATCCAGGTCACGGCACCGTAGGCGAGTCACGCCCAGGATAGGCAAACATCGCCGCCACCTGTCTCGAAGTCGTAGGACCCTGATCGCTCGCACGTTGCCGACGCCCGCCTCGTAGGACCCCCCATCGTGTCTTCCTCGAGCCGCCGATCCTTCAAAGTGATCGCTGCCAGTGATATTTATGGGGACAAGACGCTCCCCACTAGAGTATGAGGATCTGGGAGCTGGATCATGGTAGAACAGTATGGGTTGCGATAAGCAGGATCGGGGAGCTAGATCATGGTAGAACGGTATGGGTTGAGATAAGCTGGATGCCGCCTAAGCTGGATGCCAAGTCTGTTTTTATGAGCCAAGATTTAACACATCAACCCATTGACGGCTATCCCCACCGCTGTCCTCCCCGCTCCGGCCTGAGCTTGAGGCGGCATTGTCTGACTTGGTGCGGCCGGCCCATCACCGCTGTCTCCGACCTGGCAACCTCTGCCCCGCCACCGGTCTCCGTCACCGGCCACCACATCACAGGAGGTGGTTATTTTTAAAATTTGGCTGAATTTAGGGTGAATTTTCGTTTGAATTTGAAGGTTTGAGTTTAGATTTTAGTTTAAATTTCAATTTACGTTTGAATTTAGTTGGATTTTAGGTTTTAGTTTAAGTTTCAATTTAGGTTTGAATTTAGTTTGATTTTAGGTTTGAATTTAGGTTTGTTTGAGTTTAGGTTTCAATTTAGTTTTGAATTTAGTTTGATTTTTGGTTTGAATTTAGGTTGTTTAGGTTTGAATTAATTTATGTTTGCATTTAGGTTCAATTTTGACTTTGAATTTAGGTTGTTTAGATTTGAACTTCGAATTGTATTTAGGTTTTTTATGTTTGAACTAAAATGTTTTAAGTTAGTTAATGTTTAAATTGAATTGTTTATATTATCTGATTTTATAATAGTTATATTTTCTCTATAATTCATCGTGTTATTATTATATGCAGAGTTAGTAAATGAAAGTCGTATTTCATAGTATTTCATATCTCTAAAGTAGGTGTAGGGTTCATGTCACCTAGCGAACCTATGCATCACCCGTTCAGGAACGATGCACATCACATTAAGTTGTGAGGTGCATCATTCCTGAATTGTCTAGTGTATTTTGGACAGCCTGAGAATGACGATCAGTGTGTGTTATCTAGTTATGGTAGCACTTGTGTATCTTTCATTCGTGGTTTTGGCAGTGTAACCCTGTTATTCTCCGTCACACCGATATTAAGCGTGTGATCGGAGAACAGTGGGGTTATACTGTCAAAATCACGAACGGAAGATACATGAGAGCAACATTATTCTTTCGTTTGTTTAGTATCAAAAATGGCTAACGAACGACAGTCAATGTATGACAGATTCAGTGACATTGGTAAACACTCTGTCGAATGGGTTCGGATCACCAAGGAGTTCTTGAAGTTAGTTTTTACTGGTGACTGTCATGAAGAAAGTTGCCCGTGCAGTAGATGTGAGAACATAAGGATATTGTCAGAGTATGAGATGTCTGCTCACCTTGCTAAGAAGGGATTTATGTCAAACTACCTTTTGTGGCATCAACACAGGGAGGTGCAGCCTACGGTAGCGATGAGTCGAATGGAAATGATGATGTTGATCCGATGGATGACATGGTAGCTGATATTGGAAGGGGATATGACCTGGAGTCTGAAGATCCACCGTCGGAGGTGCAGAATTTCTATAGGCTCCTTGCCATCTTAGAAGAAAAAGTGCACGATGGCACCGATGTAACCGTGTTGCAGGCTGTGACCCATCTTGTGGGGTTCAAATCAAAGTACAACTTCTCGAATCAGTGCTACAATAATATCGTGAAGTTAATTATTGATCTCATCCCAGCGAAGCATAACATGCTAAAAGTCTTATACCAATCTAAAAAGATTGTGTCCGGTCTCAGAATGAACTATGAGAATATTGATGTCTGCGAAAAAAATTACATGCTATTTTG
>VSTD030001585.1:0-12898 GCA_008808055.3 Sporobolus alterniflorus | reverse complement strand
AACTAACCTGGGAGGTGCCACGGCTCACACTTGTTCAGATCGACCTCGCCGATGACGCCGGAGGTGAAGCGGCGGTCAAGGGCCTTGGGCGAGAGGTAGTGCGAGACGATCTCTTCATCGGTTGGGTGGAACCTGAACCCGGGCGGAAGCTCCAGCTGTCCGACCGCCTGGTCCTCCACCTCCGCCTGGTTTATCACCGACACCTCAGACATCTCCTACGACGACGGACCCAACAACGCTAGCAGCCTCCTTTTTTTTCTCTCCTTCCTTCGACACCAAGGTTCTCAAGAAGCAGCGGAAATGGCCGCCTCAGCTATCGAGAGAGATGGGAGAGGGAGAGGCGTGTGAAAGAGTGATGTGGGTTGAGAAGGGGCTTGGAATGGAGGAACGGACGAGCTTGGGGGGTCCTTATATAGGCTTTCGCGCGGTGGCGGGCGCGCATTGGCAGAGAGGGCAGAGGCGTGCAGAGGCGGCTTGCAGGCGACCCGACGGCTCCCGTCCGGCCGGGGACCCAGGACCGGCTGAGCCGGGTTCACGGCTTCTTTCACCACCGCCAAGCAGCTGTAGCCCTTAAGCAACTCCAAATTACTTGTCCTAATCCTAATGGACCTCTCGCCCGGTTCCCACACCCCTCCCCCGGCCTGGAATATCCTTCCGTCCGTTCGTTGCGTCCACAGCCAAAGCAATGATGCGGGTGGAGGAAACGAGCAGAGAGCTGTTCCTCATAAAAAAAGGCCGCTGCTCCAATAGAATCTTTTTCGTATTTCTCTGACCTTTTGAAAACGAGTGAGGCTCGGCACTGGTCCCACGAAAAAAATCAATGGCGCCATCGACTGCGCCTGCCTGCAAAACGGGATGGAATTACCGCGCCAAATTGGCCGGCCGGTTGTCGCTGTTACTCGCCTCTCTCGGGTAGTCGGGTAAGCTTTTCCGATCGTTGTTCGTATGGGCTTTGGCCGGTGTGTGGGCCCACCCGATCGAAAAGCGTCGAACGGAAATCTCAGGCTTTCGAAGCCATTTTCCCCTTTCTGAAGTGAACACGCTCGGTTTTTAGGCTTTTTTTTCTTGCATCAAGTGATCAAGAAGCTGCGACTACTACTACTGGCAACCGTGATATTTCTGAGCCTATCGATTCCTACACGCTAGCGACCTCGCGCCGGTAAGTATACCCCAGTGAACTGCAGCACAGTGCTACCGCAAGCTGCCCCCCCCTGATGAATGACGAAGGAATCTGAACCCTTTTAAACTCAAAACCTGATACTCCGTATGAAAGAGGTTGGCCTAACGGGAACCACGGACGGAACTTTTAAATAAGGAATACTACTCTGAAATTATCCTGTGACTTGTAGGCCATGTCTACAAAGCTAAAAACAAAAAAGGAACCAAGTCAAGATCTATAGTCCTGGTTAAAAAGCTGAAATCTCACTCAATTTTTATTTCTAGAGGTAGATGCTTCTATGTTTATTTTATTCTGTTACATGTATCCATTCATCCATAAGTAAGCAAACGGTTGACGTCGTCTCGTCAGATACTTGTGTTAAGAATCGGGAGAAACATGACGGTGCAAGATCAATCCCGAGGATGAACACGATGAGCTTTAGACTTTATCAGGTCCTCTCGAGGAGTAATAGTCATACATCCAGTTTTTACTGTATTATGCTGTAAGATTCGTTGCCCCTGATGAATTGTAGACTTCTACTTATATAATTAGGAGAACTACCTCATAGATCCGACATGTTTTCGATTCTGTTACAATCCCCATAAAGATGTACCTGATTGGGACTCTATCTAGGGTTACGTCCAGCCTCGTGTGCCATCGCTTTGGCCCCTGTCCTAGGTAGACATTTCTGATATCGTCACTAGCTCATGAACATGTCATTAATCTGGCAACTTCGATTCCCGATCAGGCTACCTAGTGATCGTATTATCTGATCGGACGCCTTTGTTAAAAATAGGCCTCATGCATCAAGTTATCTTAGATTTGCTTCAGACTATCGCCAATCTATTGCTCCGTTGAGCGGCTTCTTCCCGATACTACGCTGGATTGATAATGTGTTCAATACACATTGATGATTGTTGCACGACCGTCACGTCTTTTATGTACCTTTTTCTAAAAAGTTAAAACTGTTTGCTTGACCGTCTGGATAACTGACACACGATGCACGGTTCTCGAAGTGATGCACTTAAGTGGGTGTGCGGGAGTAAAAAGTACGCACATTATTGTAGCGGCGCGATGCTTCACGGGATATAAATACCCCATTCGTCTTGTGCTGATAACCATCTCACATCCCATCTTTTTTAGCTTTCTTAGGGTTCTTCTCTCTTACTCTCTGCTAACCACCAATGGAGGATAAGAGAGGCACCAAACGTTTACGCTCTCCCTCTACGGAGGGAAGTCATTCACCCAGTGACGCCAAGACTCCTCCGTCGACGCCATATGGGTCTCCACCGCCACCAGGATCCCCGTCGGAGATCTCTTCACGCCGCCCTTGCGTGACGGTGTTTGAGCAAGGGGGCCCTCCGTGAAGGCTCCGGTGATCGATCTATCTTCATCTTCAAATGAGGAGGATCTCATTGCTGCTACTTCTCGCGACTTTGAGTTTGCCCAAAAACTCTTTGGCAAGCTCAACTGCGCTGTCCGGGGGCCGCCCGACGATGATAAGATCATCGTCCTTAGCGACTCCGATGAAGAGGAGGTGCACGAGGAGAAGACTAGCGGCACTAAAATTGCGATTGCTTCTATTGTAGTCAACCCTGCCTCAACTGCCTCCGTCGACTCCGACGATGCCCCTACGGGCATAAAGGATGATAATAGTGATAATCAGGGGGCCGATCAGGAGGTTGGCGGTGACAATGGCAGCGGAGATGACGCCGGTGAGCCTTATGCCGTCGCGCGAAGAAGGTACTAAGACAGACGTGCTTCAAGGAGAACTTCAATGGTTCTGCATTGTTGTTCCTCCTCTTTGTGTAGAGAAGTTGGGATAATTATGTAGAGCCATTGACATACTTTCACATCATTCATGTCTGTTTCAATCTTTTGTAGTTGCTGCTATTTTAATTATAACCTTGGTATAACCTGTAGAATCTTTAGAACTGTAATAGGAGTTCTCTTCAATCCAAGTCAATGAAATCTGGATCTTTTGCTGATATGACTCTATATTGTCATTCTGACCTCAATGAAATGATAAAACCATTCTGATGTATCCTTTCAGACTTTACTCTTATTCTTCCATCAGTCTGACAATGATCGGCCTCATGATGAATACTAATGAGAACCGACCTGAATAACTATAATCTTCACATCACATCAGTTTTACATTAATTGAGCACGTGATGAATGCTGATTGGCATCGATTACCAATGTAGGATGCGATTTAACTTGACTCACTTCCTGCTGACTTATGCTTGGGTACCATGTTCTGGTCGATACCGATCGGGTGCTAGGCTTGATAACACGATCGGGCAATCACCCCACTATTTCCTTTTACACTTCGAACAAATGACTGTGCTGATAGGATTGATGAATCTTGTCCGTTAACTCTCAGTTCCTTCTTGAGGACGTCGCGGACTTCAAAATCTTTTAAACTTCAAAACTTTTTTGGCTCCTCGATCCCGTGTCCAGATTACGTGGGTGGTTGAAACAGAAATGCATATTTTTTCTCGGGAAGTCAATCGTCACACTGTCGCCTACTACGCATATAAAGATGAGCGTTGATGAGTGCGTCCAGTCCCATCGCTTCCCATTCCTTCGCCTTCCAACTTTTCACTGCTTGTTGCACCACTCCTATTTCTCTCTCCATGGTCGCGGAAACTGCTCACAATCTTCCCATTACTGACGCACCCGCTGGCAACGATGCCCAGAGCGACTACTTTGGGGTGGAGAGCGCTGCTCCAGTCACCTCTTCTTCCCCAACCCTAGCCGCCACCAAAATGGTGAATAGAAAAGTTCCTGAGATGAGCGACTTCTTCAAGAAAACAACCGTTACTGAGGAAGAGCATCTAGCTTATCACAGTTTTGATTGGTTGACTGGCAATCTGATATCCATGATTCCTAAGGTAGATGCTCCCACTGTTCATGACTCTACCACAATCTATTTTGAATCCTATTTGATCGCTGGGCTGGGCCTTCCGCCCAGCAAATTTCTTTCTTCTATCATGAACTTTCTTGGCTGCGAGTTAGTTCACTTCAACTCCAATACCATCACTGCCCTCAGCTGCTTTGCAATGCTGTGTGAATGCTAGCTGGGGATCGCATCAGATACCTACTTGCCCTGGTATTTTTATTCTCCAATCTGATACACCAAGGTTGTTTACTCTGGGATCAGGTTGTCACTTCATCACCACTGCAGTTAGCAATACATTGATGCCATCTTCAAGAGCTCCTGGAATGACTCTCAGAAGAAGTAGTTTTTGGTGGATATGCATGTTGAACCGTAGTGGGTGGACAAACTTATGTTCCCCCCATTCGTCAAAGACAAACAGGGTGAGCTGTTGATGACACGCGCTTGGCTGCTCTGATCAAGTGGGTGGTTGAACTCCACGAGGCCAGTCTTAAGGTTTGCCACTGCGCCGAATAATTTACCCTTCGACAAATTCGCCCCCTTGGCCATCGGGAGAAGTTGGCTTTCGAATGCTCACAGTTAGCCGATCCTACCCGCGAGCTCGCCGATGGTAAGATCTTCATTCTTCAAGTTTTACTTGTGAGGATCTGCTATTCTGATCTGATGCCCTGTTTCTTTTGTTTAGCTTTAATCGAGACCGAGATAGACTGACTGGTGGGGTATCTTTTTGATAAGGATCCGCCAGTTTCATGGCTCAACTCCATGCCCGCGCCCTATTGCGCTGAAAATTCTCCTCCTTTGGTGAGAACCATTACCTTCTTTATTTTTCATCTTATTTATAACTGATACACCTGTGTTGCTTGTAAACGCAAAATCTTTACCCCGATCATCAGGTCGATGTTGAACTATCAGATGGCAATAATAGTGTGCTGAAGGAGCCAGCTGGTGATGATGCTGATGGTAGAGGAGCATCCTCAGCTGAGCACGTCGCTCCTAACCCGATTGACTCTAACTTGCTGGGGCAAACCCTTCCTTCAGTCATCGATCAGGTTAAAGCCACTGCCCCTTTGGCCAGTGGGCAGAAAAGGAAATGTCCCCCACCTGCCCTTAAGCGCAAGCAGTCCAAACCTCCAGCCGATCAGGTGATGACTCAAATCGAGCTTCCTCCATACCGTGGACCCCGAAGTCTTCTGAATTTTGTTGCTATAGAAATTATTTTGGGCACCTTTTTGAAGCCTTTAGACACACATCTCAAGCTACAGGTGCTGGAACATCGGCCGGGGTGCAGTCCAGCCAGCGAAGAAAACATGCGGGCTACCCCTGAAGAGCATCCTTGTGCCTAAGTAACTGATAATCTTTTACTTGCTTTTGTACACCGATTCCCGTACTGATGACATAACTTCTTGCACGAAATCTTCTAAGGATGGATCAAGCAAATGTGCAAGTCAGCCGCTGGTCACTACCCAAATGGTTTTACCAGCAGCCACTGCTTCCGTTCCTCCTCCTTTGGGGGGAATGTCCTTGACAATCCGATCCACTGCTGAGGCCTAGGATTCTGCCCCACGGCTTGCTGAGTAGCTGGAGGGCTTGAAGAATGCCGAAGCTGATTAGGAAGGTACCCATTTGCTCTTTACTATCTTAAGCCTCCAATCCTTTTTGCTCATTCCATGATCTTCTTTGTACTGTAGCACTAACTACATAGCTGGCGGCAGCGCAAGAAGCACCGTCCAAAGAGAAAACTGCTCGATCGACTGTCGATCGATCTTTAGCTGAGGAAAAAATTGTCTGTCATGCTGCCGAACAAGCCCTTCAGAAATTCATTGATGCTAAGGTTGAGTTGACTCGAGAGTTGGAGTCTACCAAAGCCTCCCCCACTGCCAGCCATGATAAGCTGACCAACAAGTTAGCTGCTCTTGATGTCGCGGTGATTCGGGAGCAGCAAGCTAAAATCCAGATGAAGATGGCCGAAGAGAAGCTCAAGGCTACTGAGGAGAAACTGAAAATCCAAGAGCAGTTGCTGGATTCAGCTCAGTAGACACTCTCTAAATGAGAACTCTCCTCTTCAACGGTGATTTCTTTAACAGTGGCCAACACTGTGATACTATTTAAGAATCACCTGCCTGATCTTGATGTAGAGATTCTCCGCATGGACTTCACCATTGACGACGTGGAGCAGGAAGCCTTAGCCAATAGAGCATATGACGCTGCCCACGATTTTGTGTCCTTGTATGATTTTTCCAGCCTCACTGAGTCCGATGATAACAATAGTCCCAGGACTTTGTGATTTTTATTTGTGATATAATAAACAATGATTAGTTTAAATTTTTTTGAATTGATCTCATTGAGTACCTGATGGATATACATATATAGATGCCTCTTGCTTTCTATACATCAATGATTGTTGTGTATGAAAAGTACGATGATACGCCAATTGGAGTTTGTTAACTCTGTGGGGACAAAAAGTATTAGATGATAGTTAATTAGGGACGTCATTGGGAACCCCTTGCTTTTTGTGTGTGGTGCTACTCATGTCAAAAGCATAAGATAGATATCAGGGACATGATAGATATTAAGGGACATCAATCGGGAGCCCCTTCCTTTTTATATGCGTTGTTGCGCACGTAAAAAGTATAAGATAGATGTTAAGGGACGTCAATCGAGAGCCCTTGCTTTTTATATGCAGCGCTGCACATGTTAAAAGTGTAAGATAGATGTTAAGTGACATCAATCGGGAGCCCCTTACTTTTTTGTATGTGGCGCTGCGCATGTAAAAAGCATAAGATAGATGTTAAGGGACGTCAATCAGGAGCCCCTTACTTTTTATATGCGTTGGTTCATTGACCGTGCGTGCGATCGAAAGTGAGCCGCTTGCATCAATCGGGAACTCTTATTGCTAGTTGGGCACAACTTTACTAATAGTCAATAATACATTTGGTCACGTTCACACTTTAAATGCTGATCGGGAATCAACCGATACTTGGCTGGGGCAAAGCATATAACCAAATCGGGAATGTGTCATCTCTTTCTAGAGACTTATCATTTTCACTGATGGGTTGTTAAGCCCCTTCGATCGATAGACCGGAAGATAAAGTAGCACACTGACAGATGTATGATGAGAAACACCATATCTTTATTAATCAGATTAGTACATCAAGTATAATATTTGCGTAACTGATCAGCATTCCATGTATTGGGGAGCATGCCACCATCGACCTCTGCTAACATATAAGCCCCTGATGCAACTTCTACTATGATGAAAGGTCCTTCACAGGGTGATGAGAACTTATGCTTGTCTCTGGTGTGGATGTCCTTTTTTAAGACTAAGTCCCCGGTGTTGAGCTCTCTTGGCACCACTCTTGTTGTAGTACCGCTTCAGGGAGGCTTGATACTTCCGCACATTAGCCAGTGTTGTGTTGCACCTTTCTTCTAATAGATCAAAGTCAAGTCCCCTAGCCAATGCTTGATCTTCTGTATTGAAGTGTGGCACCCTTGCTGACTCAAGATAGATCTCTGGTGGTAGCACTGCCTCTACTCCAAAAACCAGATTAAAGGGAGGATATCTGGTTCCTCTATTGACATTGGTACGGAGAGGTCATAGCACTGAGGGCAACTCTTTATGCCAATTTCTGCATCTGGCTTTCAAGTCATGGAATATTCTTGTCTTCATTCCTTGCAGAATAAGTCTGTTTGCTCGCTCGACTTGCCTGTTCGTCTGGGGATTTGCTGCCGATGAAGGCTGATGGTGGATACCAAAATCTGTACAGTATCTTAGAAACTTTGCTCATTTGAACTGAGTTTCATTGTCTGTTAAGACTCTTTGGGGTACATTGAATCTGTATATGATGCTCTACAGGAACTTGATCGCTGCTTCTTGCGTTATGTTCACCACTAGCATGGCTTCTATCCACTTGGTGAACGTGTCGATTGTGACGAATAAAAATCTGAATCCTCCTGGTGCCCTGGGCAGAATATCGACAATGTCGATTCTCCATATTGGAAAGAGCCAAGAGAAATCGATCGATCAAAGAGGATTTGCATACTTCGTTGTTTGCTTCTGAAAGAATTGGCAGTCATTGCACTTGGTGATGACCTCCATCGCGTCATCCTTAGCTATAGGCCAGTAGAAACTATGACTGAGTGCCTTACCTATGATAGAACGCCATGATGAATGTGATCCACAGACACCGCTATGAATATCCCAAAGCAATTGGATGCCTTCTTCTCTTGAAATACACCGTATCATCATGCCATTGGTGCCTTTCTGATATAATACCCCATCAATTAGGTGGTACATCTTGGCTTTGCGTGCGATACGCTCAACTTCGGCATCGTCATCTGATAATGACTAGTTGATGAGGAACATCCTGATTGGGTTCGTCCAATCACATGCTGGTTCTAGATCGGGTCCATCGATGACCATCAGATCTGCTTTGCTGATTGGTTCTACTGGCTTGACCGAAGGCTTAAGACAATTTTATCACAATGATATCTGGCGGGGTTGGTGCCCTAGAGAAAGCAATTCATGCTAGATGATCAGCATCACGGTTGTCCAGATGTGGGACATAGCGTACTTCAAAACCATCAAAGAACTTCTACATTCTTCGCAGTTCTGTCAGATATTTAACCATCTTGTGATTGTTGCAGTCATATTCTTTCTGCACTTGTTTTGCTACCAGCTGGGAATCTCCCCTGATAAGGAGTTGCCGAATGCCGAGATTCTTGGTGAGCCGAAGACCCGTGACCAGCCCCTCATATTCCACAATGTTATTCGTAGCTGGGAATTCGAATTGAACTGCATATTTTAAAATATCACCTTCGGGAGGAATGAGCACGACACCAGCCCATACTCCTTTGAGAGTGTAGAATCCGTCGAAGTATATCACCCAATGATCTGGTAGCTCATCGATGCCTCGCAGACCTGAGTCGGTCCACTCTGCAATAAAGTCCGCGAGTGCTTGAGACTTGATCGCCCACCGCGGGATGAATACAACATCATATTGCCTGATCTCCACTGCCCATTGTGCAATCCGTCCTGTCACTTCTTTGCTTTGTAGGACACGAGCCAATGGCCGATCAGAGATGATCCGAATAGTATGTGCCAAAAAGTAGTGCTTCAGCTTTCTGGTTGTCATAAAGACTGCGTAGAGCAGCTTCTCTTCCTGTAGGTACCTTATTTGAGCATCCTTAAGGATCTCACTGACAAAATACGCAGGCTGTTGCTTGACTTCTGTCGTGGCCTCTGGCCATTCAACTGTGATGACGGTGCTGACAACTGCATCAGTAACGGTGATGTATAACAACAGTACATCATCAGGCTTGGGTGGCACCAGTGTTGGCAGGGCCTTGAGATACTGCTTGAGCTCGGTAAACACTGCTACCGCTTGTTCATTTCACTAGAAACCATCTGGCTTGCGCAGTAGCTTATAGAATGGCATACCACGTTCTCCCAACTTAGATATAAATCGGCTGAGAGCTACCATCATGCCTGCTAGCTTCTAGATTTCTTTGCTAGTATGAGGTGGCTGCAATTGTTTGATGGCCTCCACATTCTTCGGGTTCGCATCAATTTCCCGAGGCGATACCATGTAGCTGAGCTATTTTCCTGATGATACACCAAACACGTATTTTTTAGGATTAAGAATTATCTTGTACTTACGGAGATTGTCGAATGCTTCTTTGAGGTCATCAAGAAGACCCCCTTCCTTTTTTGACTTCGTCACTATATCATCAACGTAAGCTCCGACATTCCTACCAATCTGAGCTTCCAAAACGATGTGCACACACTTCTAGTATGTGCCCCCCCTGCCCCTGTTCTTTAGCCCGAATGTCATCTTAGTATAACAGAAAATCCCAAACGGAGTAATGAATGCTGTTTTTTCTTTGTCGTTAATAGCGAGGCTGATTTGATGATGGCTCGAATAGACATCCAGAAATGACAAGAGTTCACACGATGTTGTGGAATTCACGATCTGACAAATACGAGGCAGGGGTACTCATCTTTGGGACATGCTTTATTTAAACTAGTATAATTGATACACATGTGCCAGGAGCCATCAAACTTTTCTACAAGTACAGAGTTTGCTAGTTTAGATAATCTACTGGCCTAATGAACCCGACTTTGAGTAATTTATTAACTTCTTGCTGGATGGTTTCTCGCCTCTCTGATGTGTATCTTCTTTCTTTCTACTTGACCGACTTGTACGATAGGTCAATGCCTAACTTATGCTCAACCACCTTCATAGGGATCCAAGGCATATCTGATATCTGTCATGCAAAGACATGCAGATTTTCCTAGAGAAAAGTGATAAGCGTGAGTTCCTATTTAGGATCAGGGACTGTACTAACCCAAAACTTCTTTTCTGGATTGTTAAGGTCGACTGGAACTTCTTTGTCTGCAGCTTCCTTCTTCTTCAGATCCTCCAATTGATCAGTGGGCTGGTGGTTCGACGCTGAGGCACAATATGCACCCTTCTTGGTTTACGACAGTCAGGGGGAGTCGATCATCAATGTCTTGGGCGCTGGCGACTTGATCGATGTGCTCCCGCCGTGCATATTCGCTATCTTGGTTGCCTATTCCTAGGCTGCTTTTTCACCAAATCACCCAACATGCATCAATGTGGTGTTCTAATATGCTAAGGCGTCATGCTGATTGGCCTTGATAGTGATCATGCCCTTAGGGCTGGGCATCTTCAACGTGGCGTAGGCAGTGTGGATGACTGCCCTGAACTTCAGGAGGAAAAGCCTCCCGAGGATGCAGTTATACCCGATGTCGAAGCAGACGACCTCGAATATCAGCACTTCCTTACACTTGTTGTCCCCCGATCTACAGGACACTTCCAGGTCAATGCGTCCGACAGGTATGGATGACTGCCTGGGATGATCCCGTGAAACGTATCATGTACCGGGGTCAAATCCTTCTGATTGAGGCCCATCTCGGTGAAGGTTTTTCTCGTGATAAGATTCAATGAGGCCCGGTTGTCGATCAGCGTCTTGGCCACCTTGTGTTGCCCGATTAGTAGCTTGACCACGAAGGGCAAGTTCTGATCAGACAAATCTGTGTTTGGGTGGTCCTATGGTCCAAACAAGATGTCTACGTCAGACCACCTCATCCTTCTCCTGTGCTCGATGCGCTGAGCCAGACTTATCTCCCGCTCAAGCTTCTTGCCTTGCATCTTCGAGGTGATGGGCATGCTACCTCCGAAGATCATATTGATCTCCCCCATTTGCTCATCGTGATCAGGGGGATTTGCCCGAGATGTTCGCCTCGATGGGCATCTTGTGGCACCGGTGCTGCTGGTGGTGGCATCTTCTTTTGGTCCATAAAAGTATTACACTCTTCTAGATCAAGTCCTGAGGTACGATGGATCTCGCCCCACTTCTCTGCGTCATCAGGGTGATGGAAAGGTCTCTTCTCTTTCTGATCAGAGGATCGCTTGCCGCAAAACCCGTTATCTCCGCGGTCCTTGCAGTCTCCTCGATCGATCGTGTTGATCTCCTGATTGTCCTGCTTCTTCTTTGAGGTCCCCTTGCCATGGCACTCAAGGAGTCGAGCCTGGGCCTCAGATGCCTCGATGCATGTGTCCGTGACTGCGAGCAGATCGACCACCGTCTTGGGTTTCTTCATTGCGATCTCCTCCACGGTCTTGATGTCGCTGACTCCATTGCGGAAGGCATTGATGATCTGGATGTATAGGATAGCGTTCTTGGCATTGTAGAAATGTTTCACGTAGTCCCAGCGGCTTTCATCATGCTTCTGCCTAATGATCTTGAGAGTCTCAGTCATAGATGGACGCTTCGTATGTGCCTTAGAAGTTTCTGATGAACATGACACATAGCTGGTCCCATGTGTAATTTGATCCCTCAGGCAGGTTGATAAGCCATGATCTGGCCACGCTGGACAATGACGTGGGTAGATAGTTGGCCTTTACCCGATCATCTTCTCCTGTGGCTTCGATGACAGTATGGTAGACCTAGATGAATTCCTCAGGATTGCTAGAGCCATCATACTTGTTGATGTGTCCGACCTTGAACTTCTCTGGCCAGACAACCTGCCTGAGTGATGGAGCCAGAGCACGGAAACCGCCCCTCCCTGATGGGGTGACATCCCTTGCTGGGGAACGTTGTGGAGGGGTCAGCGTCCTTGCCCTACGACACCTCTGATCATCGATGAAGTTGCGGAGGTCTTCACGGTCACGACCGTACTCTTGCAGGTTGCGGTTTTGGGTAATCCACCGCCACGCGTCGTTGTCGGCTGAACGGCGGTTGCCGCTTACCAATGATGTGGCTTTGCTTCGGGCTCTCTTTCCCTGATCGTTTGATCGGTTGCCAACGAACGATTCCCCTCAAGGGTTGCTGGCCGATCGATGTGCCATGACGGCGTTCATCACCTCAGCCCCTTGCCGAGTCAAAGCAATAAAGTGTGAGCCTTCAGGTGCCATCCGCTGGATGAACTCCATGATAGTCTAAAGTCGAATGGTGTTGAAGTCTGGATTAAGATTCTAGATCATCCCATCATCAGGCATTCGAGCATCAGACACTTATGATCTTCCAATGGTGGAATATCTGCTGGAGCTATTGTGCGACGGATCCTCGTTTGGGGCCACCATGAAGATGAGGCGACCCACCTCGGTGGAGACCCCACAGGCACTTACCCCGATCTCGAGATAATCATCAGATGAATCTTGATCAGGGGACGCTACCAATGATGATGAACTCGGTGCTCCAGCCAATGGCCGGAGGGTAGATGTCACGACTGGGATACCCCAAACGATCTTGACAGTGTGGATGTAGAGCCCTGTAAAAGGATCCAAACCTGAGTAGGCACCGCCCAATGTAGA
>VSTD030001584.1:0-12898 GCA_008808055.3 Sporobolus alterniflorus | reverse complement strand
AAACACTAAAACAACAAATAAATTTCAAATTGGCATAAATTGTGAGTTTCAAACTTTGTTAGGTTGCAAAAACTCCTGCAATCTATCAAAGCAAACACTAGGTTGAACACATCTATCAAGCAATACAGCCCCCTTAGTCAAGTAACTTTGGCACTGTCTTGCAGTAGCCATGCTGACATAGTGGGTCAGCCTGTTACATGACAGAGATGCTAATAGGTGGGGCCATAACAACAACAACCAAGCCTTTTATTCCCAAGCAAATTGGGGTAGGCTAGAGATGAAACCACATGAGCCAAAAAACAGGGACAAAACAGAAGCGAAAAAGGGGGAAAACAAAGGACGATAAAAAACCAAATTGAAAAAGGAGAAAATGCAATAAAGCGTTAAGTCAAAAAAGCGAAAAGGGGCAGGAAAAAACTTGACAAAAAGGCAATAAAAGAGAAGGAACCGAAGATCAAGGTTCTAGCACATGAATTACTAGCTTCCACTCTCTCCTATCTAATGCTAGCTCCTTGGTGATACAACAATCCTTCAAATCTCTATTCAAGGACTCCTCTCATGTTAAGTTTGGTTGTCCTCTGCCTCTCTTCTCATTACCGGTTCGTCTTATTACCCCATTACGAATTGGTGCCTCCGCGGGCCTTCGTTGAATATGTCCAAATCATCTCAAGCGATGTTGCACGAGCTTCTCCTCAACTGGTGCCACGCCTAGTCTCTCGCGTATGTCATTGTTCCAGATCCGATCTCTTCTAGTTTGGCCACAAATCCATCGTAGCATGCGCATCTCAGTTACGCTTAGTTGCTGGACAAGTCACCTCTTAGTAGGCCAATATTTTGCTCCATACAACATGGTCAGTCAGATCGCAGTCCCATAGAATTTGCCTTTTAGCTTTAGTGGCACCAGGGTCACACAAGACACCAGAAGCTTGGCGCCACTTTAACCAACCAGCTTTAATTTTATGACTAACATCTTCATCAATATCCCCATCCTTTTGGAGCATCGATCCCAAGTAACGAAATGTGTTTTCCTTGGCTACCACCTGACCATCAAGTCTAACATCCCCTTCCTCTTGTGTGGTAGCACTGAAATCACACGTCATGTACTCCGTTTTAGACCTACTAAGCCTAAAACATTTTGCCTCTAAAGTTCGTCTCCACAACTTCAACTTCTGCTCAACCCCGTCCTACTCTCATCCACCAAAACCACATCATATGCAAAGAGCATACACCAAGGGATACCGCCTTGTATGTCTCTTGTGACCTCATCCATCACCAAAGCATATAGGTAAGGGCTCAAAGTCGACCCTTGATGCGGTCCTATATTAATTGGAAAGCCATAGTGCCACTTTTTTGCATCCAACCATCAAAATAGTACGCTTTGTTTTGGCAACATAAACCAGAAGTTTTTATGCAGCATGCGTCAAAATAGTTGTAGGTTTTTGGAATTTACTCTTAAAAAGTGACTTGAAAAGTTAAACACTTGAACTAGTCTATTTTGCCTACCCAGGGAGGTATTAGGACAGTCAAGAATATGAATATACAATAGCCATAATTGACTCAGAAGCTGAAATCCTGACATCGGTACAGTTTGTGTGCCGTGATGCAACTTTCTTGCAATCACTCCAGGTGTCAAAATAGTTACTGGTTTAATTAGACGAATAGATCAACCTCAATGGTGCTGATTTTTTGCACAATGTTGTTGTTCATAAGATAGATGTGTGGAGGAACTCACAGTGATTACCATGTTCATTTGATTATATAAGTTCTATATCTGAATAACTTTCACATCCAAATAAGTTTCTAGACAATGCAATATATTTACAAATCTGTTGGAATGGAATTAAAATTCATGGGATCCAAACAGAGCAAATGGCACAATTGCAGGTTAAACAACTAATATGCAACCACAACAAATGATGACCAAGCAAAAAAATGCAGCAGGACAAAGAATCCTCACTTGGGTATATCCAAGTCTGAACCGCTTCGTAGTCAAGGGCCACAGCACACGGGTCGTACGAAACCTCCTCAACCACCGGTCGCGAGCAACCTTTGCCAGCTCGGACCTGAGGGCGTTCCCGGCCACCAGCCGGTGCTGGCACCGGTGCCTGCACAGCCTTCTCCTCCCGCCTAAGTGAAAAGGATTCCATGAACCGGTCCTCTAAACCATTCTTGCCGGCCTGCTGTGAGCACCCTTCACCCACACGTGCCCCAGGGTGCCCACTGCCACCAGCTGGTGTCGCCACTGGTGCCGGCGCGGCCTTCTCCTCCCGCCTAAGCAAAAAGGATTCCATGAACCGGTCCTCCAAACCATTCTTGCCGGCCTGCCGAGAGCACCCTTCACCTGTGCGTGCCCCAGGGTGCCCACTGCCACCAGCTGGCGTCGCCACCGGTGCCGGTGCCGGTGCTGGTGCCAGCATTTCCCTATCCTGCTGCACGCTAGCGCATGGCCTGATGAACCGATCCAGCGTCAATTGCCTTCCGCCGCCACCTGCTGTCGCCGAGGGCTCAGGGCGACGTGGCGGTGGGGGCTGCTGCACCGGCGCCGGGGCAGGGGCGGAGGAGGAGGCCGCCTTAAGGGCGCAGACCTTGTCTATCTCGAGCACGGCCGCCTCCCAGTCGAAGCCCTGTGGTTAGGGTTACGTGAGCGGCAGACGCGCAGGGAGAAGAGGCTGAGGGAATCAGGTAGAGCTTACATCGTCTTCGTCGTAGAAGTCGTCCGAGGCCGACGGCGGAGGCTGGGGCGGCGGCGCGGCCATTGGGCGCCGCGGCGCTTGCAGCTTCCCGAATGTATTGGGAGATTTGGCAGAATTGGGCGGGCAGATGGGAGCGCTCGGCCGATGGGAAGTTTGGAGTTGGAGCCGAGGCGAAGCGAAGCGAAGAAGACGGGCTTTTGTGGGCCTGATAGTATGATGTCACTAGCCCGGCCCAACGTTGTAGCAAATATTGACGAAAAATCAGTTGATTAATAAGAAGTGGCGATCGACATTTTGTCAACTCAAGTACGTGTTGAAAATTTTGAAGGATGCATTCCATCTCAGGAGAGAACTACATGTTTGATTGGACACATAGTGAAAGCTTACACTTTTTTTAGATAATTGATTTATAAGTTAAATATATTTATACATCAATACTTTTTTACTACACATTTGCAACAATGCACACACACTCTACTAGTGCCTAATATTGAATATTGAAGGACACATTTTGAACTCCCCCATCCATTACATATAAAGGGAGGGAGGCCAGGGAGGGAGTATATATTATTTTATGGGTCAAATGAGCTGATGGATCTCCTCGCCCATCACTCGGTGAACAGGCCAAGACACCTCATCACCATGCGTGGATCGGACTATTATTTAAGGCTATCTTTAACTGAGTGTCCATGCGGAGCCGCATCTATCTTTTTCTTTTAGGTATACGTAGTAAGCAGGCATTCAGCGGTGTGCGCATGCGGCTACACAGTAACGACGTAGAGTGTCCATTTGACACTGTGGTGAGGCAACTGTAGCACCCTCTCTCCTCAATACGATGTCCGCGTGCTACGGTATGCTAGTACCTCAACTATGTAGCAGTACCATTCCGGAAGAAGCGGGGAATCAAGAGAGGTTATATGGTCCGCCGCCGAGCTTCAAAAATGTTGACCGGGCGTGCGCGTCTCCTGCTAGGGCTTGTAGCTTGCCATATGTTTCGTTCGGTGTATTTTGTCTGTCTCCTTCAGTCCTTATGCAATTGTTTTGGACTTCGGACTTTTGCTCAGTCTTTATTTTCTTTTCTTTTGCAAGTTGCAAGAGACTGCAGTTAATTGTTAGCATAATTAAGATGCATATGGAAGTGGTTTACGATATTTTCTCTAGAACTATTACAAGAGCAGTTACAGAGGTTCATTGATTGGAGAGACTAAGCCTCTCGACGCTCAAGCAAGATGAGCATGATAATTTATGTGGTTTAGACCGTCGGAGCGTAATACCCTACGTCCTGCGGAGAGATCCGGGATCCAGAAGGTATGTTGTGACCTGCATCGGCATGATAACCAAAAAGTAATTCTACTCACAGGTCTCAGTCTCTCTGTACTTAGTTCTGCTATGGCTGATGACCCTTAGCCGACGTACGGGCATGGGTAATTCAGTGCGACGCTATCTAGGTTATAGTTATGACCTTGTTCAGGGGTATGCGCCGTCCGGACCCCTAGTACTCAGCTGTCAGCGTCAGGGAGTCAAAGTATACATATTTATGGTACAGGACCAGGCTAAGCAGGCTGCACACTCTAAACCCCCATTTAGCATTAGCTTTTCCATGGAGTAGTCATTCAGTAACACCGGATCCCGAATAAGAAAATAACCAAAGGACCACAAATAAGTCACAGGTACCTCAAGCAGACCCGCTTGTGACAGGATTGCACAACTCAAACTAGAAGTGAGACAGGTAAAAAGTAACTGACCACATAAGGGATAAACATGTAAAAAATAGACATAAAATTGAAGCACAATTCTATGAACATAATTGCATACAGGACGAGGCAGTGAATAGTTATTGACGCGACTTCAAACTCCATGGAGGAGTTTGAACGGTTGCTCCCTTGGAGATGCATGCCTCCGGGTTCCTGACTGCGCCGAGTTAGGCCTCCAAAGTCTTCACCGTGCGCGTTGTGCTCGGGGGGGTCTAGGAACTCGTCTGTCCGGGACCCCACGACCTACACGGAGCTATGGTGCCATGTGGCTTCCTCAGTCTAGACCCACCTCACTGGGATCCAGCCAAGGGAATTGCTCTGTTCTGGGTCTGGTGCGATCAGGAGTTGGGACCCAATGATTATAGAAACCTGGATAGTGATGCTCATAAAGAAGTTAAAATATCTTTCATCCTTACTCAGGTTGGACACATTTGTTGATATTTTTGTTGGGGCCTGCATCTCTTAGTGGGATAGATAATAGTTCATATCTCTCGACACACATACCAAGCAGTAAGACTAGATCAAGGCACAGCAACCCACCACCGACAGTGAGGGGACCACCCAGGGAGCAGACCCACCCAACGAACACCTAGGTTTAGCCTGTAGTGTGCTCAGGGTACAGAATCAGGTTGAGGCAAGGCGGTACACTATCGGTGGCTGAGCGGGGCCCCCACGGGGAGGACCTACTCAAGACATGTCGGAGGTTTAGCTGCACCTATAGTTAACTTGCTTAGCAACTTGATATAGGAGCACTGCGAACAATTAACCACCTGTCCTCTAAGGAAGGAACACAGTATCCTACAGAAGCCCAACTTAGTGGGCATTTTACGCAGACCATTCCTTTCAGGCATAGAAAAAGGGGAGAATGCCTACTAAGAAGCGAGGCAAAAACACAGAGGTGAAAAAATAGATGTGCTTTAAAAAGACACAAGTACAGAACTGGGTAGCCAATCCCCAAAACATGGTATCACATAGGAGAAGATAGGACATACATAGAGACAACGATCCAACATCGGTGAACTGAGATAGCTGCTGAGAAGTGGAGCCCGTTCAGGCCTCATCAAGGTTTAGCTGCTCGGGACCTATTTCTAGACACTATACTAAATCGGAGAAGATGGGAGACATACCTGATTGACTTTACGAAAGCCCTGGACAACATATATAGGACTGGATCCCACACATGTCGCTCAAAGGGGAAAACTTATAGAGATGCTCAGTTGAGAGAGCTTGTTCATTTCATCGCAGTTGAGCATGCATCGGAGCACGAAGTCATTTGCGGGAGTAAACCCACATGGGAGAAGAGTGGAGAAGGTGAAACTACTGCTGAATGGCAGCCACCTCAAGCCACAGACTGTGAGGCCGCAACATCATCATGGAGATGACAACTTGGAGCAGTGAAAAGTCGAACGCAAAGAACAAAATCCCCTTACCTAGCGCATTAAATGTCAAAGTGGTTTACGACACTTCTCACAGAACTATTACAAGAGCAACATGCGGAGGTTCGTTGATTGGAGGGACTAAGACTCTCGACGCTCAAGCAAGATGGACATGATGGTTTACATGGTTTGGGCCACCGGATCGTAATACCCTACGTCCATGGAGAGGTTTATTGTATTGATGTGTGTGTTCTTCAAGCTAGCGTTGAACTGGCCTGAATGGACTTGGGGTTGTCTGAGCCTTTTTTCTATCTAGCGTCTGCTCAGGCCTTTTATAGCTCAAAGCACCGAGCAGTTACAATGAGACCCGACAGGTGGTCCTGAGACAGATAAAACCCTATGCAGTAGGACACTAATGGCTAGGAGTAGCACGAAAGTGGGGATGAATGAGCGTGGGGGCGCACACACACAGGGATAAGGTAAGGACGGTAACTTCCGTCGTGTGCCTCCCCACCGACGGAAATTAATCATATTTTTTATGGGCTCAATCTGGCCGTTGAAAGTTATGTATCTTTCGTTAGCTTTAGAATAAGCCAACAAAAAAGAGTGATTTTGCTGTAGTGAAAGGTATTTATAAGGGTACGACGTGCGTGTGTGTTCACAAGAGTAAGTGATTAAGTGCATTCATAAGAGTAAGTGATCGTGTATATGAGTATCTGTGTTTGTATTTCTCCAAAGAAAAAGTAATATGTGCTAATTTCAATCGACTTCTTTTGAAGTCCAAATTGATGATGTAATTAAACCGCCTCTTAAAAAGAATCTATTATATGTGCTTTAAAGTTTAAATTGACACGATAGATGTCCTTGACTACTACGTACTTGCAGCAAATTGGCTTTTTTACGTAAGGTGTGATAAGAAGATTATTAGTGAGACTAAACTACACCGAGACATTTCAGCTTAGGTGACATGGATCAACCGCGTATTGACCATTTCATAACGGGACTCGTATTGGATGAAACTATAACTACCCGGCATTTTTAAGGCAAGCCTCTACTATCATGTGTTTCTTGTTTCAAAAAACAAACAAGCATTGTCAGTGGTCTACGAAACTTCTCTCGTAACTACTACAAGAACAGCCCGCGGAGGTTCATTAATTGGAGGAACTAAGACTTTTGACACCCAAGCAAGATAGACATGATGATTTACGTGGTTCGGACTGCTGGAGAGTAATACCCTATGTTCACGGAAAGGTTTATTGTATTGATGTGTGTGTTCTTTAAGCTAGCGTTGAAATGGTCTGAATGGACTTGATTGGTCCTGTCGTCTAGCCGGCCTTTTATAGTCTAAGGCTGGGCAGTTACACCGTGATCCAGGACCCGACAGGTGGCCCCAGGGTAGTCGAATTCCTATATAGAAGCTAGTGCATTAAATGCCATCGTAGGTTAATGATGTTGTGGGCGACGCATGGTGCATCCCATCCTATCGGTCTTGCCACATGATGAACGGTCTGTAGCATACCTTCGTCTTGTTGGGCGTAGCCCCTTTCTACCGTGCCCACGAGCGGTTAGATGTGTGGTGCCGCACTGTAGCACCACGCCTGTGAGCGGTCAGTTACGCGGTGATGCACTATAGCGCGGTGCTGTAGCGTCTATCCGCACAGTTTGCAGGTCATGATAATGCCGTATGTCCACATGCCTTGTAGGCATCTCGATAACGCGCGGGCGTGTTTTGGAAACACGTGAGACTTGCTGCATGTCGTTTCAGCTAAGCCTTTCTTTATCACAACGGCGCACAGCCCGCAAGGAGCCCTAGGATACGTGTAAGCACCGGAGCCCACCTCTCTGAGGTGAGATGCGGTCTGAAGCCGATGGACACGTGTCAGCGCTGGAGCCCTCGTTGGCGGTGAGGCGGGGTCTGGTGCCGAGGGATGAGTGGCAGCACTGGACCCCTCCTGGATGTTGAGGTGGGGTCTGTTGCCTTAGGACACGTGGCAGCACTGGACCCCTCCTAGATAATGAGGCGGGGTCCAGAGCCTCAGGACACGTGGCAGCGTCGAACCCCTCCTGGATGATGAGGCGGGGTCTAGAGCCTTAGGACACATGGCAATGCCTGACCCCTCCCTAAGTAGGGAGGCAAGTTTCAGAGCTGCGGTGGCACATGGAAGTGCATGAGCGCATGCATTATCCTTTGTCTTGTCTTAAAGCCTGTACGCGGAGGTACCCAGTCTGCAGGGTACTGACAGCGGCCTCTGAGCCCGCCTCGGGACAGGCTGTGAACCCGCCGGTGGGGCCAACATCTCTTTTCCTGCACAGCTTTTCTCAAATTCAATCTTTGCTTGTTGGTGTGGTAGTGCGCCTCTACCATCAGATGGGCATCCGCATCTGATTGGTGCATCATGGGTGCCGAGGCAATCACTGCCATGGCTCCTAAACCAACGTGACTAACACGCACTGTGCATAACATCTGTGGAGTGCCTTGCCTGCTCGAGTTACCGATTGGTTGGCTCATTCTGACTAACTGGCGGGCCCCGGGCCCCCTTATCAGTGTCGGGGTAGATTACACAGGGGGTGCAGACACCCAGCACCGCACATGACGTTTTTCCAAACATCGCGTGAGTGGATAAATGGGGAGGGAATCTGGTCGGCAGATTCACGCATCCTCATTCTTGCTTTTTTGCACGCAACTATGGCCACCGATCATAGCGATGGCATCCACCATCCCACGTTCGTGTCTCTGAACGGAGCATGACCTCAAGAGACTGAGGCGGTTGCTTGGCTAGCAGTCATAGTGGTTTGATGGGTGGATGCGGCGCAGCACCTTCCCGCTCGTCAACCTTGAACAAGGAGAGTTTGTCTTCTTCTCCTGCTACGTCACGGCTGGGCTGGTACCACCGATGTTCTCCTTCCTCTTCACACTGCTAGAGTTCTATGGGCTCCAGCTATAGCACTTGTCGCCGCACTCCCTCGTTCTGATGGCGATCTTCATCCACTTCTGTGAGATGTTCATCTACGTTTGGCCATCGGTTAGCCTGTTCCAACTGTTCCATGTGCTACGGTGGTCCAGGCAGGGCTCAAACCTGATCGACACCCACTACTTCCAGCTTCGGGCCAAGGGCTCGATCGCTTACATCACGCCCATCAGCCCTGGCAAGTGGGACCACTGGAGAGAAGACTGGGTGATCGTACGAGCCAACGTCCATGACCGCCTGGTGCTGCCGACCGAGTTCTCGACGGCCAAGCGCAGCGATTGGGAGGAGGCTCTAAAGTTGCACAGGGCCTATGGGCCCATGATTGAGAGGATCAAGCTCCTAATGAGCCATGGCTTGACGGTGATGATGGTGTTGCATGACTTCCTAACGAGGTGCATTGCACCTCTTCAGGATCGTGCCCACCCGACTTGGATGTATACTGGAAAAGGCAAAACCACGTGGCTGGAGCGCGATAGTGATTCGGATTTGGCCCCAGACATGTTGGGCGCCCTGCTGGGGAGGCTGAGCCCCGACCCATGTTCAGTCAACTTCATCACTCCTTCGGTGATCTGTGCACCCATGTGCTCGGACCAGGCGGCGTGGACGAGGCTGCCGAGGGAGCTGCCCACGCTGGACGATATCGGCATCACCGCACGACAGAAGGGTGATGTGTCCATAGTGTCCAGATTCCTGGGACAGTCATAGCTGGTGGCCAGAGCGGTGTGAGTACTGGCCCCAGCTCCGGCAAGGGGAAAGGCAAGGCAACACCTCAGATCGTACTCAGCGACACCGAGGTGTCATCGGATGAAGATGACACTCCTCTATAGAGGAGGATGAGGCCGTTTCGCAGTGGTGGGTCTGTAGTCAGCGGACCCCCACTATCCAGACCCGAGGGCAGTGGCGTCGAGTGCACCCGGTGGGTCTGACGGTGACAGGTCCACCTCGACAGCAAGGGAAGCCTCGACGGCAGCATCAGTGATGACTAGGAAGGTTGTTGAGGCGTGAACGACAGAGGAAGCCACGGCGGTGAAGAAGACTGAGGAGGTCGCGGAAGCGAAGGTGGCTGTGGTGAAAACAGTGGTGGATGAGGCCACGGTGAAGACGGCGATGGACGGGGCCACGTCGAAGACTGTGGACCAGGGAGCTACAGAGGCGAAGGCCACGATAGAATTGGTGGGCTCTGGCTCCGGCTCCTCTCCTGCCCCGGCGGTGGGAACCAAGAGAGCTGCTGCACCAGGCGGCTCCACTCCTCCTTCCAAGTAGTTCCGCAATGCTTAGAAACCCCAATATGTTGAACAACTCCTTAATCGCTTTTTCCTTTTTATTTCTATCCAATTGCATTGTATTTGATTAGAATTTTCCCTGTTCAACGCACCTACCACTGGTATGATGAGGTCTAGAACCGGGGGAGCTCCCAGAGTCAGCGGGGCCTAATAGGCAACTGTGCGTCCCGGCCCCCAGGACTCATCGATTGCGGCATCGGGCGGCGGCGGGATCCCTATCCTGGACACAACCATGGCGGTGGAGGTCGTGGCTTCTCCGGTGATGAGTGAGGCAGCTGCTGATGATATTGCTACCTCGACTGGCCCAGTGGCCGGTGCACTGCCTTCCCCGCCTCAGATGGCGGCTGCTACTGCTTCAGCGGGCGCTGACGACAATGCTGTCGAGGAGCCCGAGGTCATCATGGGGCACCCCAGTCTCTGGGTGCTGGGGGCTATCTCCCTCTCTGAGGTAATGGACACAACCCATTTTGTGCTAAATCAGGCACACGTTGTTCTCCGTTGGGAGAGGGAGGACATTAATGAAGAATGGCTATGCCTCTCAATGTGGGTCTCCTTGCTTAAGAAGCGGACAACCTCTGAGAAGGAGAAGGTAGAGGTGAGGCAGAAGCGCCTCGACGTGATGGAGATCATGTTCACTAGGAGGTAGGCTGTGGCTGATAAGCTCAACGCCCAAGCGCAGAAGCTGCTGAACGACACCAAGGAGCTGTACGCCATAACTGAGGCTTGTGCCAATGCCACCATCAAGCAGCAGGAGGACCTCAATGCACAGGTGGCAGTCATGGCTCAACGGGAGTAGGCAGTGGTAGACCAGGAGCTAGAGTTGTGGGAGAGGGAGTAGCAGGACGATCTCAGGCTCGAATGTGAGCTTGAAGCCCTTGCGTCCCACGAGGCTGACCTCAACAGCCGCGAGGCCACCCTAGCGGTCGAGCGGAAGGGTCTGGAAGATACCCACGGTGGGGTGTTGGCCCGTGAGCTCACCGCCGACATCAGGGATGTGCGCCTGAACTCCAAGGTGGAAGAGCTGGCGGACAGGGAGAAGCGTCTGGCGGAAAAGGAGAAGCAGCTGGCAGAAAGTCAGCTTCAGGAGTTGGCTACCGCTCGTAGCAGGCTGGAGGAGCTCCAGGCAGCCCGGGCAGGCGAGGTGTAGAAAGTCTGGGACTTCTTGGGCCAGACAGAGGCTGCACTGGTGCCCCTCGACTGTAGTTCCCTCCACACTGAGGATCCTGTGTAGGAGGTCAGCGCCGCACTCCCACTTCTTGACTCCGTAGGAGCCAAGATGCTGAAGTTGGAGGGAGTCAGCAGCGGCTAGCTGGAGGCAGAGGGTCACTCCTTGGCGAAGGCAGTGGCGGAGTATGTGCTGATATGCTTTCGGAGCCGGGACCCCCCAGATCTCCCTTGATTCGGTGGTGCAAGGGCCCATCGTGAAGACGGAGGAGGCTACCTGGGTTGGCATCGAAGACACCACAATGCTTGTAGCCGAGTAGTTTGAACGCGAGCCAGAAGACGCGTAGGGCCCCCGCTTCTGCTTGTAGCCACTATGGATTTTTGTCATTTGTAAATAAACTTATTATTGTTTCTGTTGAATGATATTTGCCACAATTGCTCTCTTCGAGTCCTCAGCAGCACGAGGGCCCAAAAAAATTCTGCGAAAAAACGTCCTGCTCATAACGACAGTCTGCACCATAGTGCCCCCTAGGAGGCATTGTTAGAAGTCTGTGAATAACTACCACTTAGTGTAGGACGTCGATGGTGGGTCCCTTGGGAGGTGGTGTTGGAGAATCCGAGAGTGTCCACCATCAACGCTTAGAAAACGCTAATGCCCCCCCTGGGAGGTGCTGCTGAAGAATTCGGGAGAGCCCACCATCAATGCTTAGAAACGTTTATGGCAAGCCCCTGGGGGGTGCTGCCAGAGAATCTGAGAGCACCCACCATTAACATTAAAAAACTTCAACGGCAGACCCCCTGGCAGATGCCGATGAAGAATTCGGGAGCGACCACCATCAATGTTAAAAAAATGTCAACAGTGGGCCCCCTAGCGGGTGTTGACAGAGATCTGGGAGCACTCACCATCAATGTTAAAAAACATCGACGGTGGACCCCCTAGTGGGTGTTGATGGAGATCTGGGAGTGTCCAGCATCAACGTTAGAAAACATCGACTGTGGGCCCCGTGGTGGGTGTTGATGGAGATCCGGGAGCGCCCACCATCAACATTAAAAATGTCAATGATGCCCCCCTAGCGGGTGCTGACAGAGATCCGGGAGCACCCACCATCAACGTTAAAAAACGTTGACAACGAGCCCCAGGCCCCCATGGGGTGTCTGGTCCCCATCTGGGATCCGAAGGGTGTGTTGTAAATCTGCATGGATATGATAGACAAAGAGTAATTCTGCTCACGGGTCCCACTACTCTACGTGTGGTCCTGTTATGACTAATGACCCTTGGTCGGCTTTACGAGGCATGGGTAATTCAGTGTGACACTACTCAGGTTATGGTTATGGACCTGTTGGGGGGAGGGGGGTGCAGCATCCGGGCCCCCAGTAATCTGCCGGTAGCATCCGGGAGGTGGAGTGTGCACACTTAGGGTATAGGACCAAGCTGCACAAACTGACACCCCTGCTAGCAAAAGCCTTTCCTAGGGGCGGCCATCTGGCAACACGAGACCCCAAGCAGGAAAATAACCAAGGGACACCAGGCAGCTCACAGGTACCTCAAGCTGACCCACCTGCGATAAGGTTGCATAACTCAGATAAGAGGTGAGACAGAGAAAAGCAATATACCATATGAGTGTTAAGAAAATGCAAAAACATGCATAAAACTGAAGC
>VSTD030001583.1:0-12899 GCA_008808055.3 Sporobolus alterniflorus | reverse complement strand
CCACACAACATTGTGTCAGGGCAGTGGGTTGGAGTGGGGTACAACATGGTGTTGATTCCTAACCCCGATTATAAGGGAAAGGGTCGCACCGAGTCAGCCTCGTCAAAACCGACACCGAGGTTGCAGCGTTGGAGTTCTCCGGTGATGAGGAGGAGGAGCTCTCCAATTAGCTTGTGGCGTCCCTAAAGTAGAAAATCACTAATTTAGAGGAGCAAGTCGCCGAGTTGCACTTGGCAGTCTATGACCAACAGGACGACTTTGGTGTGTTCCACAAAGCCACCACCAGCAAGTTGAAGCGCTTCGCCAAGGCTTTAGGTGACCCCTCGCTCTACAATGCTCCATTTCCATAGGGTAAGTTTAGAGAAGTTTGGAAATAATTTGAAAGCATTAGGATTAGATCATGCCTTATTAGTGTAATTTTTTCCCTTTCATTCAAAAATAATAGAAGTGACTCTTCATTTTATTCTGCAAAATTGAAAGTCGGAAGCATATATCTATAACTCACTTGGTGTGCTTTTGAGCACCAAGTGAGAAAATCTCCACTGATATTGTTTTGCAAGGGAAGAAACAGAGCAATGCTGAAAAAGAGAGGAAAAGTGGGGGAATTTGGTGGCCGCCCGGCCAAGTTACCTGGCCGGCCAACCAGGTATTGTGGCCTCACGGCCTTGGTCAATTTTCCACCGAGTCCATACACCTCTAAAAAGTACGTGGTGATGCTCGGTCATGCTGTTGTGGTCGGTAAGTTATGGTAATAATTTAAAACTTCTCAAATTTTGAATTTTTTGAAGTATTTTCTTGTTACCCATGACTTCACTTTATTTTATCCATGATCACCATGTGCTACAATATAAAACCCTGTTTAATGTGACTTATCTTGTTGAAAACCACGCTAGCCTACATTGCTCTTGAATTTGGACCCCAACTTTGCAATTTTGTATCTTTGGCAAATATATTAGGGAATGTCCGGTGTTGACGGTGTGATATAACCTTGTTCATGTCACCTTTAAAATCATGTTGCTTGCTAGTTATTCACATGTCGGGCTTGCCTTTCCCTAATCCCAAGCTTACCTATACACCACCCAGAGCCAAATATGAATAAAATGATCTGTCTTACCAAGCTTACACCTTTGTTGTGTATTCGCAAATGATAATTCTCTAGTGTTTGTAGTAAAATCCTGGTTGATTATTCCTTCAGTAAACTTTGCTTTCTAGCCTTCATACACCCATGCTTGGTAATGTCGTATTCTAATCGAAGAAGGCATGATCCGCCAAGCATTACACAAACTCCATGTTAAACCCTTATCATTCCTTGTCCCAACTTTGATCCTATTTACCAAGTGATTCTCCTAGAAAGATCCAATGAGTGGAATCTCAACCCAGCAAAAGAAGGATCATCGAAAAAAGAGAGAGAAAGAAAAAGGAGCAAGGACTGAAAAGCAAAAGAGGAGAAACCTCATATGAAAAGCTCCATGTTTCAAAAGGAGAGAAGAAAAAGAGGATGAAATTTGCAAGCTGCTGGGAGAGATTCTGTTGAAAGAAAGCAAGAAAGAAGATCACACTTTCCTATAATGCAAAATCCGATATGTGGCCTCATCCATACCAACATATCATTTGCATTTGCACTATCATCAATTCCTTGACTTTTCCCTTTCTGACCCCCGTTACCACATCATTCTCCATCAACCATGATTATTTGTCACACGAGCTCTTTAGAATTTTCCTTTCCTTTTAAAATATACAAGGAGTAGCATAGGTACCTCTTGAGAGGGAACCACCACAAAAATATTAGCCGAGTGGAAAAGAGTGATTGTGAGGATGAGTGATTAAGTGATAAAGCTTGAGAAAGGGAGGGTAAGGTAAACCATGTGATTATAAGCACTGATCTTGAGGTAAAGTGACATAGTTGTTCCAATCTTTCAACATCATGTGGTTCAAGACATAGACACATCCACAGAGCCCAGGTATGAGTTGTAAGTGGTATTTTTTATTCTCGAGTAATTGTGGCACTAGAATTCTTACTTATGTCCCCAGGATTTAATTCTTTTCTTTGCTCAGGGACGAGGAAAGCTCTAAGTGTGTGTGTGTGGGGGGGGGGGTGTTGGCGGTAATAAAATGCATATATTTACCATCAACATACCTACATTTCATGCAAGTTATAGAAGATAGGTGCTTATTACTAACGAGTTCCACGGGTTTCATTGATCTACCATTTCAGGAACATCGGATGGCAGAAAAGCATCATATGGAACAAAATCCATGCATATCTTCAATATGTCCAAAATAAGGCATAGTCATAGATAGTATGACATGAGGGAATGATGTGGCACAAAGCCCGGGCCCAACCGAGCCAGAGTGGGGCTGGCCAGCCAGGTGTTAGCACCATTTCAATTTCCACTTTGCCAGCGTGTCAAGGAGGGTCAGTGCAAGGGGTATCTGATGCCCAAAGTTGGTGGAGGCTGAGTTGGGTGGCCGGCCGGACACGTGTACGGTCGGCCAGCCACGGTTTGGTCAGTTACCACCTCAAATCAATGGTGGACCTCACTCACTCCACCTATAAATACTAGTTTGCATCTGTGGGGCTTAGCTTCCTATAGTGATCCCAAGTTCATTCTTTGTAGAGTAGAGAGAGAGGCAAGGTTCTGAGGGTCGAAGGACTTTCCGGCTTGTCGGGAGTCCTCTGAGTAGCTCGAGCTCGAAAGCTCTGCCAGAATCCATTCGGCTTCGACGGAGTTCTCCAAGCTCTAGTTCGGTCGAGTGCGGGAGCTCTGCCGGAATTCTGTGAATTCCGACAGAGAACCGACTCTCGAGTCCCTTTGGTATATTGGAGTCTTGGCTTGTCTGGATTATCCTACGACATTACCTCAGAGTGGGTGAGTTGCCAATCATAGTAAGCCATTCATTTGCTGCTTTGTTGTTATTTGTCCATTTACATACCATATAGTAGAATTGGTGTTTGTCTTGTCGTATATTCGGTCCCATGTTTGAAGATCAATTGAGTATAGTGGGACCCGGTGTGGTGACTATTACTTGATCCCTTGAATGTTCACCGCTTTGATCGGGCGGAAGATCCTAGACAACACAGTTGATGAGGTGTCAGAGGCATTGTCACGTGGTGCCCATGACCATATGGATTGTTGTGGTACCCTCAGGAGTGACAGTCCTGTTAGGGCTTCGTAATCCACCACGTAGTTGGACCGGTATGGTGGGTCCCTCCCTCCCTGGCTTCACTATAGCCCCTTGTGTAGATTCCTTGCTGTGCTATAGGAATGTTCAGGCAGCCTAAGTCTATCCTTCAAGACAGTCCCAATGTCTAAGGTACATGTATGCATTTATACATTTACATTTGAGTTGTCCTGCTCATCTCTAGGTTAGGATTCACTTCTGCTTCCTCAAGTTATCACGCAGTGTAGATAAAATACTAGTTTGCCTCTATCCCTGTGGATTCGATAACCTTAGGAATACTCTTAGGTGAAAGCTGCTACAATTGGCATCCGTACGCCTGTGGATTGATTTGTTTGACTTAAGGACCGCCAACAACAGGTTCAGGCCTCCCAGAGGATAATAGCCCTACATCATGTGTTCTTGTATTGCTCATGGCAATTGGTATTGCAGTTGAAGTGGTTCCTGCGGGGTGCCTCTACCTCTCCTTTTATATCCAAGGGGGGCGAGGTTAGAAGGAAGGTTACCGAGTCAGTTACAACATGATCCCAATCAGGACTCGATCTCTACTTGCTTATTTTACATATATTTTTATAGATATAATTTTCTATGCCTTGGGGAGCACATCATGGTCTTCTACAATCTTCTAGATGGTAGGCCCAGTCATAGCAGACCCCTCCTTGGGCCTTCCCCCTACGAGTTGGTACCCTGGTACTAATCCTCATCAGTCACGCAGGTGCAAGATCACTCGTGGGTAAGACATATTGGCAGGGGTTCTTTTGGTCCACTGCCGTGTCTGACACCAACTCTCTAGTCCGTCAGTGTGAGGGCTATCAATTTTTCACTCTCCAGAAACATGTGATGTCTCATCAGTTGCACACCATACCAATAACATGGCCTTTCTTCACATGGGGGCTAGACTTGGTACGTTCATTCAAGAAAGCTAAAGGTGGATTCACACACATCTTCATGGCAGTGGACAAGTTCACAAAATGGATCGAAGTAAAGCCTGCTGCTTCAATCACAATGGCCAAGGCCGTGGAATTCATCAAAGAGATCATGTACAGGTTTGGCGTACCTAAGAATATTATCACTGATAATGGGACCTAGTTCACTGCAAGGGAGTTTAAAGATGTTTGCGCAGACTCAGGCATCAAGATTGATTATGCCTCCGTGTCACACCTGCAGAGCAATGGTCAAGTGGAGCGCTTAAATTGCATGATTCTCCAAGGGCTAAAACCTAGAATATTTGATAGGCTAAAGCCTTATGCTTGAAAGTGTGTTAAAGAGCTGCCATCGGTTCTGTGGGCCCATCGCACCACTCTGAGTCATGCTATGGGCCACTCGCCGTTTTCTCTAGTCTACAGATCCGAGGAAATGTTATCTATAGAAGTGGAGCACAAATTGTTTTGTATGCAGCATTTTAACAAGGAGCGGTCTGATGACTCATGAGTCGATGATCTAACTAGGTCGGAGGAGTTACGTGAGGCAGCGATCATCTAGTCGGCCAAGCACCAACATGCCATGCGGCGATATCACACGCAGAACGTGTGTTCATGCAGTTTTCAGGTCGGAGATTTCATACTTCAAAAGATCCAAATGACCAAAGACTGACACAAGCTTTCCCCAACCTGGGAGAGTCCCTATGAAGTAGTCGTAGTAACTAGACCCAGTTCCTATAGGTTGTAGCGAGAAGATGGCTCTGAGGTTCCAAATTCATGGAACGATGATCAGTTAAGAGCTTTTTACTTGTAGGTAATTTTCCTTTGTACATTTTCTGCCTGCTGCATTGTCTCATGAAGCCAACACTTCAGTCAGGAGACTGCATTATGAATTCATATTTGTGTCGTCTAATGAAATATTACCTGTGTTGTGTTCACTTTTTTCTTTGGTGCAACAACATTTTGGCCTCATTTGTGAAAGACTTTGCATGGCCGGGCTAGATGACTGTAGCATTATATAGCCCCGACACTTAGTCAGAAATAGACCGGGAGGGATGCATGACTTGATCAGCGTTCAAACCCCCATATTACACAGCTTCGCATGCATGAGTAGTCAGGCCATGAGCCGCACGACCTGAGTATACGGAGGGACTCAGTACCCAAATAGCCTAGGTTGATCAAGGTCTTCGAATGTCTGGTCAGGTGAGCTTATGCTCCATGTTGCGCGGCCATTTGTAATAACATTGTTACACGAAGGAAAATACATGGAGTACTAGAGTTTATCATTTATTGAAGGGACATGTCTACTCCTAGCATGTCTACCACCCATCCCACTATCACAGAAGAGTCCTCAACAAGCTTTAAAGCTTCTTCATCACCACAAGTCACAGCGAAGCCTTCGCCTACTAAGTCCAAGTCGGTCCAGGGTATAAGGACCTCAAAATTCCATGAGTCAGACTCGCTGAGTGTCTCGTATTGGCGAGAATAACCTCCCAAGATCTCATCAGCAGACTGTCTAGCATCTGGGGGTGCGCGCTTTGATGGAGGACTCACCCGGGTAGAAGAAAGCTATTGCATTGTTTGCCATCGCCTTCAAGGCATTGAGCTTGGCATCTGATTCTTTGAGTCAAAGCAGGGTTAGTAGTATGAAGATTAAAGGATAATTGAGCATTCTGAAAGCGGCTAAAGGACTTACTCCTGAGTTTCTAGGTCAGCTGACAGATCTGCTTTTGGTAATGATCATTCGCCCTTGTAGTGTGTTCCAGGCAGAGTTCCTGAGCTCCGACTTCATTCAACCCATAAACCACCTTGTTTTACAAGTGTTTACCTTTGTCTTCAATTGTGGGGAGCTAGGTGGCAAACCTGTCAGCATATATCTTCAGGTCCTTGACTACCCGAGAAAGAATGTTGACTTCAATTTGAGCCGCGAGTCGGGCAGACTTTTCCTCATTTAGATTTGCTTTTAGATCTATGAAAGCCTTGGACACTGAGTCCGAAGCACCAGGAATGATGCCGAGGACCATTAGTTGGTCCTTGTATTCTGTAAGACAGAGTCACAGTCAGTCCAGAGTATACTCGGATATGACGCCGAAATGAAAGACAATTTGAAGTTACCTTCTTTTGATTGGATTTCATTGGCCAATTTGTCTTCAAGCTCTTCGTTATGAGCCAGGAGGATCGAGTTAAGCTCAATCATTGCTTTGAGCTCATCTTTGAAGGTTTGACTTTCTTGCATCCGCTCTATTGCAACCTTCAGTAATTGATCCTTGTTCTACGAATGCTTAATCATTGCCTGCACTGAAGAAGGCTTAAATTCATGCTTTGAAGGAAAGGTAAAGGGGTGCTTAAGTGCTTACCTTAATCTGAGTTGACGTGGTCTCTAGGCTGGAGAATAGTGCCTTGATGTTTTCTCTTTTGGCTTCGAAGCCACGACCGCCGTAAGATATCGACCGATGTGAGCTCCGGCAAGGATGAAGTCCGGGTTGTTCCACAAGGACTCCGCAACACATGAAAATGGTCGCGGTTGTGTAACACCCACTTTTTGCAATAATAAAAATTTGCCAAACTAGATTTGCATTAGGTTGCATTTTAAATAAATAGATTAAGGTAAAACTTTTTTTTAAAAAAATTAATTGGGCTAAGGTTGCATATCATGGCATGCCATTTGGCATTTTTTCTTAAATTCCTAGAGAACCTAGAAGATTCTAGGAAAAATCCCCATGTCAAAATTCCTTCTAAATCTCCTTGTACAAATTTCCAAAGTTTGCCAAAAATCTAAATTCCAAATAAAATTCGAAAGGATTTTATTTCTTGAACTTTGGCCTAGCTCCAGTTTTCAGCCGAGCCGCGGCCACGTCCCGTCCTCCCTAACTAGCCTGCTCTCCCCCTCCCCACTAGGCCTCGGCCTCCCGGCCTGCCCAGCCTACCCTACCCGGCTTTCTTGTTCCTCAGGACGAAGCCGACCGACTGTCGTCGCCCCCTTCCGCTTCTGAAATGGCTAGAGCACTCACCCCTCATCACTTCCCACCACCCAGATGATCCCCTCCCGAAACGGCTCATAACGGAGCTCCACTACACCGCCACCTCCGCTCCTCCCCTCGGCCCTATAAAAGGTGCTTGAGCACCCTGCCACCCTCACACCGCCCCGGCGTCCTCCCCCTCTCATTTCCCCCACTCTTGAGCTCCACCGCCATCACCGCCATTGTTGAACTCACCGCCACTGGTGAGATGCCTCTCCACCACCTCCCGACCCACAGTGACCCCGTCGTTGAGCTCACTGGCCCTTCCTTCCCCTCCCCCGCCCCTTGGTCGGAGCTCTCGGGCACCAGAGCGGCCGGAGGCCGAGCTCCGATGAGCTCCCGCGCGTGGCAATGGCCACAGGTCCATGGTGGAACGGTCGCCCCGTGGTCCACAACCCAGTGGACTGAGTCCATAAATTTTTTTCTTCCAAAAATAATTCCAGAAAATCCATTTTTTCGATTTTTCTCGGGAAATTTGTAGAAAAGCCCCTGAAACTTCAAACCTTCATAACTTTTCGACCACAATTCCAAATTCAGTGATTCTTTCACCAAAATTCTCAGAATCACTTCCTCTTTCTTTTTGTGCATTCATATATCACATGCTTGTTGCATTTTATTGATTGATTGCTCATCTTTTCTTCACGATAGGTAACGCTGTGTCGGGGCCATTTTTCGAGGACTTTCAAAACCAAACTTTCAAGGAGTCCCAACTTTTCTTTACGGATCAACAAGACAAGTTACCTTGAACATGTTGCACCTATGAGTATTCCCTCTATTCTGTAGAATTAGAACTGCATGATAGAAAGGTCTGTTCTACGCACCTATGTTAGGGTTGACTAGAATTGAATTATCGTTCCTTGTAAACCGTAGAAGTATTTGGGTAGTTGTCATAGGCTTAGAAATTGCTTAGCCTAGCATGTGCTGGTCTGGGTTTGGGTAGTGATTATGGTTATATCATTTATGCTTAGGTCACCCCTGTCACTATTATGGTTATTTGGATCCTACTAGTATGGAGAATACGATTTGGGGTGATGGGATTGGGAACTTGCTGGGGCGATGCTGGTAGTTCAAGGCTTTTGTTTGGTGTGATGCTGGAAGCCTGTGTTTTGTTATCATACCCAAATCTAAGGACTGGTTCATGGAGCGACCACCGATGAAAATAGTACAACAATGAGCCTATATGGGTACGGCCTAGCATAGTATGTCGTAGAGTCTAGTCTTGGCGTATCAACCGGTTGTGTGGGAAGCTGCTGTGGCAAACCGCTAGGATGTTCGGTGATGCTGCAATGGCTGAACCATGGGATGGAGTGGGTGAGGCTGCGATGGCTGAACCCATATGGCACAAGAGTGGGCTTCTGGGTGGGTGCGATGCTCACACTAGCGGTGAAACCTTAGTGGGTACGTTACAAGCTAGATAAAACCATTGAACAATCTTGTAGTGATTTCCTAGCACACACCTCAGAAGTGTGTAGGGGTGCTCATTGGTACAATGAGTATTCGGCTATCCAAGGATAATCATGACTCATGGGTAATGTGTACAACCTCTGCAGAGTGTAAAACTATTATAATAGTCGTGCTCACGGTCATGAGTGGCATGGACCCTCACATGATTAGTGGAAACCTAGAATGGATAATGGTTAAGTCTTGGGTTGGGTTGTGTCGAAGTGGGATTTAATAGGTCGTGGGTCGGTCACGGTAATACTCCATGGCGGATCAAGATCGTTAGCTTGAAGAGATGAATTGCTACTTATTACTAGGATACTTAAGGCATAGTTGTTAACCAGTATCTTCTGCATATAAATCCGAGTCTGGCCTCCCTTTTGTTAGCCTACATGTCATAATTTCCCTATACTTGCGGAGTAGCAACCATAAGTCTACTCAAACTTGCATGCATCGTTGTTTAGATGGAATCGAGGATGGGAATCTGGGATATCAGCAGAATACTAAAGATAGTTGTTAGGTGGGCCTCTCCACTGGTCGACGTTTGTGAAGGCTTAAGCTACGCTTAGTTCCGCTGCATTTGTGTAAACATTTTCAAGACCCATGGCTTGTTATGTAATAAATACTTACTGTGTTTTATCGAACATTGCATCTGTATTATATTGTTACTATACGTATGAATTGAACATCCTGGGCACACGTATAGAGGCTTCGGTTCCACCCTCTCAGACCGAGGTATGACAGAATCGACCGAGGGTAATCGCTCGCCTGGAACTCCTCATCGAACAAGCCCAAATCTTCTTCAACTTCTGAGCAATAGGTGGGCAAGGTTGAGTACACTTATGGTTGGTACTCAGCAAGTGCAGGAAATAATGATATGCAAGATATAATATCAAAGGTAAAGTTGTAATAAGGTTAAATGCAGAAAACACCTACACTTGACTCTCAAGTTATTAGCATTCTATTTACTACTTGAACATTGAAGGTTGAACTACCCAATACCCCAATTATGTAAAGTATGTCTACAGAGGGTAATGTCCAAACAGAAGACATAGTCCCACCGAAGACATGTTGTTGTCCAATGGAAGACAAAGGTTAACATAAAGTCTCACACTCTCACCAAACCAATCCCATCCAATACCTATCTAATCTAGAGAGGATCCCAGACTGCATGTAACCGGGAGCTCAAAAATAGGTCAACTACATCTATGGTGGCCCCGAGTCATATGAGTCAAGGAGGAAGCAAAAACTCATAGACTGGGAAGTCATGGCAGTCTCGCCCACCACCCCTGAGGACCTAAAATGGTTCAAGGTTCCCATCATCTTTGACTGTAGCGACCACCCAGACTTCATGCCAATGTCGGGGCGGTATCCTCTCATAGTTAGCCCTATCGTCAAAGAGGTCAAGCTCAACCGAGTCCTCGTTGATGGAGGCAGCTCCCTGAACATCCTGTTCTTGAGGACTTTTGACCATATGGGGTTAGCTAGGTTACTGCTACATCCTAGTCAGGCCCCTTTCCATGGCAAAGTCCCTGGCATAGCAGCGACCCCTGCTGGTCAGATCACCCTTCCCATAACCTTCGAGACTCAAGAAAATTTTTGCATAGAGACTATGCAGTTTGAGGTCACTGATTTCAAGACAACATACAATGCTTTCTTGGGATGGTCAACACTCTCCAAGTTCATGGAAATCCCTCATTATGCCTACTTGGTCTTGAAGATGCCAAAGCTGCATGGTGTCATCTCCATTAGGAGAGACGTTAACTGGGTCTCTGATTGCGATAGGGAAAGCTACGAGATGGCTGAGGCATCCACAGAACTCCAAGACTTGAAGCAGGCCTTGGCCAAGTCCCCCGAACCCGATCATGCCTGAAGCCAAGACTTCCAAGACGTCCATCCAGCCGGAGGACTCACACAGCAAGACAATCCCATTGTCCACGAGGCAGCCTTCTAAGTTTTCTTGATTGTTATTTTGGATATCATCAGAATCCTCTCAAAGGAGAAGACCAAATCAAGACATCCTTCATCACTCTGTTTGGTGCTTTCTCTTACACAACAATGCCTTTCGGACTCAAAAGTGCAGGGGCAACCTATCAGTGGGATATACAACGATGCCTGCATCCTTAGCTTGGGTGCAACGTAGAGGCGTATGTTGATGATATGGTTGCAAAGACTCAGGAAGATGAGGCACTCATCTCTGACCTATCAGACACCTTTGACAACCTGACAAGATTCAAAATGAGGTTGAACCCTGATAAGTGCACCTTCGGTGTACCTTTAGGAAAATTACTCAGGTATATGGTCTCCCATCGTGGAATTGACCCTAACCTAGAAAAAATGATGGCCATCACCAAAATGAAGCTGCCCGAGAGCCTCCATGATGTCCAAAAGTTGACGGGATGTATGGCTGATTTGAGTAGGTTCATCTCATGACTCGATGTCAGGGGACACCCTTTCTTCAAGCTCCTCAAAAGGCAAGACAAGTCCTGATGGACTCAAGAGGCACAAGAAGCCTTTGAATATTTGAAGGAGTATCTGACTAACCCACCCACCCTGGTGGCCCCAAAAACCCATGAAAACTTGTAGCTCTAGATATAAGCTACAAGTAATGTGGTTAGTACAGCCATTGTCATCAAATGAGGGGAGTCAGAAACCAATCGCAAGATCCAATATCTTGTTTATTTCAACATCAAAGTGTTGAGCGACTCCAAAACTCAGTATTTTCACATCATGAAGCTTGCCTATGCATTACTAATCACATCTCACAAGCTATCCCATTACTTTTAGGCACACCAGATCGAAGTCCACACGTCATCGACTCTGGGCGAGATATTGGACAACAGGGAAGCAACCGGGAAAATTGACAAATGGACCATTGAGTTGTCTATGTATGACATCATCTACAAGCCAAGGATGGCAATTAAAGCTCAAGCATTAAGCAAATTTGTGGCTGAGTGGACAGAGATTCAAACACCGCCTAAAGAAAGAGAGATGGAATGTTGGACCACCAACTTTGATAGGTCCTTAAAACCTCAAGGTGTAGGAGCAGGAATTCTGGTAACATCTCCTAAAGGGGAAAGTTTCAAGTGTGTCTTGCAAATGCATTTTCTAGCATCTAATAATGTAGCCAAGTATGAAGCTTTACTTCATGGTCTAAGGATCACCATGGCACTCGACATCTACTGATTCAAAGTTCTCAGGGACACTCTAATCGTTGTCAATCAGGCCAACAAAGAGTAGTCATGTTGGATGACTAAATGATGCTATACTGCCAGGAGCTCCGCAAGTTAGAAAACAATTTTGACGGTCTTGAGTACATGCATATCTTGTGAGGAAAGAACAAGATCGTGGATGAGTTAGCTAAGCTCGGTTCTAGTCTGGCCGTGTTTCCCAGTGGGGTCCTTCTGCATGAGCTCCATGAGCCAAGTTTTAGGAAAGTGTTAGCCAAGGCTAACAAGGTGACCAGGTAATCCCAGGAGACTCCACTACCAAGTGAGGGCATAACTGAGTCACCCGAAGTCATGGAAATTCACTTAGACTGATGTACCCCGTTCATGATATATCTTAGGATAGGGGGCTTACCAGAAGACAAGCTTGAATGCAAATGATTGCGTCATCAGACAGGACATTACACTCTTGTAAATGATGAGCTTTTACGGTGCAGTGTTAATGGAACTCTAATGAAATGCATCACTCCAGATGAAGGGTGCGCTATCTTGTAAGACATCCATGTAGGGGTTTGCGGTAGTCACGCGGGCACAAGATCGCTCATAGGAAAAAACATACAGGGAAGGGTTCTTTTGGCCCAATGCTGTATCTGATGTTGACTCCTTAGTACACCGGTGTGAAGGGTGCAAGTTTTTTACCTGACAGAAACACGTGTCATCTCATCAATTGTAGACCATACCGATCACCTAGCCCTTTTCAATATGGGGGTTGTATCTGGTAGGTCCATTTAAGAAAGCTAAAGGGGGGATTAACACATATCTTCGTCGCAGTGGAAAAGGTCACAAAGTGGATTGATGTAAAGCCTATTGCCTCTATCATAGCCAAGGTGGTGGAATTCATCAGAGATCTTGTACAGATTTGGTGTGCCCAACAACATCATCACTGATAATGTGACTCAGTTCAGTATGAGGGAGTTCAAAGACTTTTGTGTAGACTCAGGCATCAAGATTAACTATGCCTCAGTGTCACACCCATAGAGTAACAGTCAAGTTGAGCGCTCAAACGGCATGATCCTTCAGAGCTTGAAGTCCAGAATCTTCGATTGGCTAAAGCCTTACGCAAGAAAATGGGTTAAGGTATTGCCATTGGTTTTGTGGGCCCTCTGTACCAC
>VSTD030001582.1:0-12904 GCA_008808055.3 Sporobolus alterniflorus | reverse complement strand
GTCCGTGTTACCAGTAATTAACTTTCTCCCCCTCTCTCTGTACTGGTAGTAATTACTGTTCCAGCTCCGGCGACGGCGAGAGTTTCTAGTACTGGCTCACCATTTGTACCCGTCTGATCCGCCGCTGCGGCGGGTTGGTTGGTTGGTTTCGTTGCTGATACTACCTGATAGGGCGTAAATAATTTCTCAGTTTTTTTTTCATCTGTAGTCTTTTGGCTTCTTGGAGTACAGTAATTAGCTTCTTATGGTCGGAATGATTTGTCGCCCTGTACGTGTGGTCTCGATCTAGTTACTACCTCGTGCTAGTACAAATCTGTGACCCGCTCCGGTGCTTCAGATTACCCAGGAGGCGGAGGAGGGACCGCGATGCGGTGGCAGTTTCCAGCCAAGTCCGGCGCCACGCCGGCGTACATGTTCTTCAGGACGCCGAGGGAGGAGGGCTCCAAGGAGGAGTTCTCCATCTCCGGGTTCCGCCCGCCGGCCGCGGTTGTCGGGGATGGCATCAAGAAGCACGCCTCGTCCCCTGTTGCTTCCCAGCAGGTTTGCCTCAGCTCCGACCTCCACGTTTAGTTATTCTTATTCCCATTGAGATGCTGACGCTCTCAACTGTGCGTACAGAGGAAGTTCGGGTTCGACGCTCCGCAGCAGTACGGCCTGCTCCGTGCACAAGGGTTTGATCACAGCGGAGCCACGAACCGTCCCCTGGGAGGATCCAGGATGGCTCAGCCGTTGCCGGCGCGCCATCCGGTGCCGTTCAGCCAGGGTAACCCGATGCCGGCGACGTTCAGCCAGGCGAACCCGACGCTCAGGGCGCAGAGCCTCCGCAACGCCTCCGGCGGCATGTTCAGCACTCAGCCTTTCGCCAGGAGCAATGGTTTCGGTGGTTCTACAGTTGGCACATATGGCGCCAGGTATAAACAATTCCCTTGGAATCATTTCTGCGTTTAATTGGCCTGCAAAAGTCAATAGTATTAAAACTCGTGGATGGACGGTTGACTTGCAAAGGAACCCGCGGAGTCAAACCTCGACGCAGTTGACTATCTTCTACAACGGCACGGTGAATGTGTTTGATAACGTCTCGGTTGAGAAGGTACCGTTTGTTTCTTTGCGACGAATGAACTGTTCGATCTACCTTCAGAAAAGAAGAAGAGAAAATTGGACAGTTTGCTATCAGGTGCATTTGCTGATTGTGTCTGCACTAATAATGGCAGGCTCAGGAACTTATGCTCTTGGCCAGCAGGGCGTCTACTTCTTCAAGCCCACCGAGTGTAGTCCGCAAACCAGATTCGCCTATTTCCGCCCCTGCAAAGATCAACGTGCCTGAGGCTTTGCCTATTTCCGCCCCTGCAAAGGCCAGCGTGCCTGAGGCTTTGCCTATTTCCACCCCTGCAAAGACCAGCGTGCCTGAGGTTTTGCCTGCAAGGCAGATTGTAACTCAGGGACCAGAGCCTCCGGCGTCTCATTTAGCAACCACTTCGAGTCCGGTCTCCATCATGCCACAAGCCGTGGCCCTCTCTAGGAGCACATCTAACGGTACCATAGATTCTACCAAGCCAAAGACTACTGTCGTCCAACCACCAGTCGTTGTTCCTACGAGTCAGGCATCCTCGTCTCAGGCGACACCATTAGCAACAACATCTGCGGCCACTGTAATACCAAGAGGTATGGCTTTCCACATGCCTGCACCTTTCGTTGGATATGCCAGCTTTTATTTCGCATAGCATTAAATTTCTTAATGCTTTTCTTTGTTCCAGCTGTCCCTCAAGCCCGGAAGGCATCTCTTGCACGCTTCCTAGAGAGGCGAAAAGACAGGTACAAGTCACTTCCTGAGAAGAAATGGCTGCTGACAAGCAATTTCTGTGTGCTGTTGAAACCTGCTATCTTTGGAGCTCCTGATTTTGTGTCTAGACTAAATTTTTTGTCTTTGTACCCTTTACTCTGTAGGGTGACAAGTGTTGAGCCATACCCAACATCAAATACTCCGCTAGAGAGCAGCGACGCCAAAGGCAGCGCGAATGCTCTGAGCAAATCCTCATTCGGCGTTGCCCCAGCAAGCAACAGCGGCGAGGAGCCTTTGCGCTTTGGCCAGCCCAGGAACATCAGCTTCAGCACTGAGGCGTGCCCCAGCACAAAGTTGCAGATTTGAAACCTGTTCACAATCCATAGTAGAGCTCCACAGTTCCCCGCACACTGATGCGAAAGCCAGACACATTCTTTTGCATCCAGCGGAGGCGGGAGGATAGAAAGAGACGAAGAGGCCTTTAGATTTGCCATGATTTTTTGTTTGACTAGCTCTGTATTTATATATTTTTAGTGCTGGCCTAGCCGCTAGGTGCAGCAGCGCGCTGCTAACAACAGGGGCTGTGAGCTATTATTGATTGTTTTTGCGCCCTGATCCATTTTATCATTCTGCATGAAAGCAACCGCGGTGTAGTATAGTATTTACACGATTACAAATGTTAGCTCATGCAATTGTGCTATTTTCTTTTATCGTTATGTTGTCTGAACATACAAACTGGCTCCAGAAATTAAAGGCATGTGTCGTATTGGCAGAGCATTTGACATGTTCAATGTAGAACAATCCGTGTGCAATCTTGCGCACGCAAAGCGATTCTCTGATCATCTATATTTGTATGAGCTCTGTTGCTTGAACTTGAGCGCCTTGTGCCAGGCTCGTCGTTGTATCTGAAGCTGTTCATGTCTGATTAGCTGTTCATCAGCTTAACTTTTCTGTCGAGTTCCCTATCTGGCCGGGAAACTCGTTCCATACTATGGCCACAACTGAAGTTAATCATGAGCAGAATTAGCGACAGCCTTTTTTTTTCTTGACAAATTTTCGAGCGCGGGAATAGCATAAATATTTACACAAAATAAAAACTAAGCGTGATGGGTTTTGTTTTGGTGTTGGCCTACATCTTTTGATGGGCTAGGCCTTGAACGAACCATAATTTTCCATCGTAGCCTTACCTTTTGTAACTTTAGTAAGCCCACCAATTAATTTGTTAGCGTAACCTTGACAGTGAGCCTGATGCTGGGCTAGCCTGTGTTGCTCGTTTTATGTTGTTACATTCTTTTTTTTTTCAGGGCGTCTTGTTCGTGGACTCGTCGTTAATCTATTCCTGCATATACCTCGGTAAGATATCGAAACAAGGTAAAAAAAGGTAAAATGAATCATAGGCCCAATAACTTTTAAAGTGACCATCTAGCTCCCTACACTATTGGCGGATGGTTATATAGGTCCATGAACTTAAAAAGTGACCACCTGGACACATAATCCATTTATATTGTGTCAACCAGATCCGTACTCCCTAGGGGAGGTGAAACAATCCAACCTGGCTATGAATGTTTTGGTGATTGGATGAAGAAACCACGAAGACTAACACCGTTGTGAGTGTAGGTCACAAATAATCTATTTTATAAAACTAAGGTGATTGATTGTTATTGGAACCTGATAAAAGATTTTCTCACCTCTTCTATATCACATGGGTCTTATACTCAGACTGGTAGAGGGGGACCTTCCAACATGGTATACAAACCATGAGGTTTCGAATTTGAGCCCCGGCCACGTATATTTTGTTGCGCGTAATTATTCTTACCTACAAAAGCTCATACAGTGAGGCTCACATAGCACAGATAAGTGGCGGTGGAGCCCTGACTGGTACGCAATAGGGAGAATATTGGAACCTGATAAAAGGCTCCATCATCACTTCTATATTACCTGAGTTTTATAATCGAACTGGTAAGGGGGGCCTTCCAACAGTTGTCACAGTCGCTGATGACAAACTATGATGGACTTGATGGAGGTCACGGTTGGTTGAAGATGGATATAGGTGAAGGACAAGCTAGGGTCAATTATGTGTGATCAATTGACCTAGATGTTGGAGTTTGAGTCCACAGAAAACTTCAGACTATCAAAGGGGTTTGAGAGTTATCATTTTGTAGGTCACACTAGGTTGAGAGGGGTTCTAATGCTCAAGTGGATCTCTAAGATACTGGTGGTGGAAATGATTAAGACCAGGGGCCAAGATGGAAACTTGTTCGACCGAGAAAACAAGTTTGAACTCAATCGAAGGAGTCACCGGCTGATGCACATTCATGATTCAGTGAGTGCATCGAACCATCCGGTGACTATGATCTGGAACTGGAACAAGAGGTGCCCATGTTCTGGATGAGTCATCGGACGATGCACAATGTTATTCTGGCGATCGTCGAGTCAACGCGGCACATGATGAGGTGTCTGGGTCATGGACTCATCGGACAAGTCATCAGATGGTACATAGTGGCAGTCCGATGACTATGGATCGGAGCACACATCAGAGGTGTCTAGGCTTTAGATCCATCGAACGAATCATCAGATGGTGTACATTAATGGTCCTGTGAATAGGGGACCACACCGACACAAGAGATGTTCAGAGCACATTAGCGATACGGTGAATAGGGGATCGGACTGGCACATGAGGTGTGCGGGCACTGGTTCCGTCAGACGGGGCACCGGACGAGCTACAATAGCTGTCCGGTGAGTGGGTAGTGTCGTTACGGGTTACTTTTGAGAACATCTACTTTTGATTTGCTAACAATTAGATGAACCATTAGCTTGATAGTGTTTGAAACCACTAGAGATAATTATTATCCCTAGTGATTCCAATTAAACTCTAAATACATCGCTCAATGTGCTAATTAATAGGATGCGTGCTAAAATATTATAGAGAAGTTTTATGCACCGGCTACTGAGATATTATTCTAGAGAAGTTCAGGTGTCAATATATTTCACTACAATAAATAAAAAACTGTGAGGTGAACAATCCACTTCAACAGAAATTGTCAGCTTGCAACAGAGACATTGAACCCTACATTAACATTACAATCGAAGCATGCGTGGTCGGGTTGGTGGGCAATCAGAATCGTCATTAGCCACTGCACCAGAACCCCTTACTTTCGATCATATCGTAATATCCACACTAGATTTTGGCCACCAACCCTGTAGCTGTTTTTTTTAATTCCCCAGAAACCCAAGATTTGGTAGACTCGGCGTGGCTTTATTTGCCTTTTTTCACGCAAACGTGCGGGGGATAAGGTACGGTATGGGGGCATGCAGAGCTACTAGCAAAACACCTGAATTGTCGACGGTAGGTGCCTGCCTGCTAAAGGTACGTGTCACGGCCTTTTCTGGCCCGGTGACCCAACATTTTGTTCACCAAGGATATTCTGACAGGCCGAGCTCAAGCTCCGCTTTTTGCATGTGGTGGTGCTTTCGCGTGCGTGATGATAAATCTATTACAGTCATATGGACTTGTGGCCGACCGGTAAGATTGGGGTAGAATCTACTGTCGCGCATTATACACTCCACCCCTATTCACTCTGGTATTACGAGGACTTTTACATAGTCGTATATATTAATATAAGAAAAAAGTAGTATGTCTAGATTTAACGGTTTAAAATATTTTATACTATTTTTTTATCGTGATAGTATAGTTAGGAGTAGTATATGAGTATAAGAGTATTTTAGTAATTTTAATTGATATTATTTTTTTAATTAATATGAAATTTGCTAACAAATATCATTAACGAATTGGTGGTGATGTGAAGAGGATGGTGGTGTCCGTGTGGAGGGATGACGATGATGACTACCCTCTAACCATACTACTTGTTCCACAGAAAGCTGTATACGACTCTGTAAAAGTCTTTTGCTATTATATATACAAGAATTTCTGACTATGTTTTTTATGTGTCCTAGCATCTTCATATATACAAACATGCAAGTACTTTTTCAGATATTTGAAGTTGTTATATGAATCCGATTCATGACTATACAAATGCTTATATTTTGAAACGAAAATAATATTATTATTTGGAGGAAAGTGAAAGGTATATCCATATGTGGTGTCTATGGTGATCTCACCTCACGATCCATGTTTGCATCATGCACACTCATATCCATTAATTAGGTTTTCAGTACCTCTTAATGATTAGGTTGTCTAATTGTACATGTGCATGTCAATCAAATGACGAGCGTTTTCAACGCCCCGACTTCGTGTGCGCGCGGCGTTTCCTATCCATTTTCATCGCGCAAGGTACCTGTAAACATCAACAAGATCAAACCCCAGCTCACTGAAAAAAAACAAACAAACAAATAAAGGCCGTCAAAAAGTATATATATGCGGTGGACTAGTCGTGAGAATCCTTTTTTTTCTTGTGGACAAACTTGTGCAGGAGGATATATAGTTGGGTTTACACTCTTTATTTAATTAAGGTTTCTTCATCATATCTAGAATGTCTTACCATTGGATCATCAACGCCGGGCTACTATAGGAGCTAGCTAGCTAGCTCTAGAATGCCCCATATCTTCACGAGTGAGAGTGTGAGACAAAGCATGCATGCATTCCTGCACGCAGAATTGTTCAATGTACTATATAACTGATGATTAACAGCCTTGTATTTTTGTTTCTTGACTCGCTATTTAGCCAAAGCCGGAGACTTGCATGGTGAGAGAGAGAGCAGCTTGAGACTCTTGAGGCTGATCGAGTGACAAGGGTACTGTACGTAGAAAACGACTTTGAAGTCAGTGCGCCAGAATGGATCGGATAGAGACTTAGATCGACGGATGCAGTGATCTCATGTATGTGTGCATGACCTCGTCTCTGAGATCATCATTACTGAGTGCAAGACAAGTGGCAACCACTCGAACGGACATATGTCCACAGGAGGCCGACAAGCTAGCACACAGATTAGTGGAAATTAAAGGGGCAAGGAAACAGCTGGTGGCCTCACAAAGATAATAGTGAACAGTAACGGAAATCGCGGAGGAAAAATGCATGGAGTAGCTGTTTCTTAGCCGCCGGTTTGGGGAAACCGCGCCCATGAACAGCCCTGTGGCCGGGTGGTACAAGAAATGCACGCGCGCCCGTGTCTATTCTAATAAACGTTTACATATGACTGAAACTGGGTGTTTTTGCGTGGCCAGAATAATTTTCATTGATTTATTCTCGACCATCGAAAATTTCAGCATAAACTGTGAAAATAGGTGGGTCGTTGAAAATTAAACTATTTTTGATGGATGTGTTATATTGGACCGTCGAAAGTTGTTGGGCCGCCGAAAATTACCCTTACTTTCAGCGGTTGTGTCAGATTGGGCCGTCGAAAGTTGTTGAGCCACCGGAAATAGGAAAATTTTCCTATTCCCGTGCCCGGCAGGCCCAGCGCTCACTCACTCACTCACTCACTTTCTCTCTGCTCACGCGCTTGCCACCACTGTCGCCCGGCCGAGCCGTCGAAAGTTGTTGGGCCGCCGAAAATAGGAAAATTTTCCTATTCCCGCGTCCGGCAGGCCCAGCACTTACTCACTCACTCACTTTCTCTCTGCTCACGCGCCCACCACTGCCGCTCGCCTGCGCCTGCCGCCGCCCGGCCCCGCCCACACCCGGCCGCCACCCGGCCGCCGCCTGCCACCACCGCCGGCTCGAGCAGGACTGCCGTCGGTGGAGCAAGTTGTCCACACCCCCTCCCCTGCAGGCCATAAAATTTCTTGATGCACTTTGTCTCGACTAGGTTCTTGATGTATTTTGGAGTGATAATGTAGCATTGATTCAGTTAGGATGAACTTAGCATTGATTCATTTTGCTGTCAAAGTTAAACGTTATGACTAGCATTGGTTCAAATTTAAACTTGACATTGGTTCAAAAGTAAAACATATGAATAACAATATAAATATGACCAACAATGCCAAATTTAAACCTGTCATTGATTCAAAAGTAATCCTCTATATTTGTGGTATGTAGAGAATACCTATGACTAGCAATATAAGATTTTGTTAGTGAAATTTCATTCACCTCCCATGTTTGAATGCACAGTTAATAAATCATTCAAATATTTGATGAATCGTTCAACTTTAATGTAGTGTCTGCTCCACTCCTCGTCGTTGTGTCATCTCTGCTGTCATTGACCACCGAGGTGCGCCCTCCTCAATCAGATCATCATGTGTTACATACATGTTTAGAGTTACGTAACTTATGTGTCACCCATTTCAAACCACCATGGGTCACATGCGCTACGCATGTGACCCGTGTAGGTTCAGAATTGTCTCATTTTTTGATAGTCTCGGAGTAGCCGTCATAGTGTGCTATTTATGATGAGACGCGAGGTCTGAATGAAGTTTCGGTAGCGTAACCCTGATGTTCTCTGCTGCACCATTTTTGGGCGTGCAGCGGGTTTTGCTGCCAAAATTTTGTTCGGACCCTGTGGCTCGTCATAAATAGAACGCTCTAATAGTCACTCTTGGGTGGGTTTCTGACATCCATGATGACTTACGACAACTATCCTATGGGAGTGTGACTGTTGGAAGCTACGGTCGACTAGGGCAATCAACAAACAAGGACAAGAGATTAACTATTATGGAATCATTCAACAGATTTTAGGGTTCAGTTTTGCGGGGGGCAAAGAACTAAAAGTAGTCTTCTTTGTTTGTAATTGGTTCGATAGCATTCATGGGATCTGACATAACAAGTATGGCATGTTTGAAATCAAACACAATGGTAAACTACTGGCAGTGTTGATTTCATTCTTGCACATCAAGTCGAACATGTGTATTATTTAAAGTACCCATGTCAAAAGCTGGCTGCTTGGCGGGTAGTGTACAAAGTGAATCCCCATGAACGATTATATACTCCTACCGATGCTGCCTATCATTTCGATGATGAACATGCTGATGAAATCTATCAAGAAGAAGAATTGCCAACCTCTTTTGTTGTCGAGCCTGGTGTAGCACTCGATTCCTTAGTTGGAGATGGTGACGATGTCACCATTCTTCAGAAACAGAAACGACAATTAGTGAAGAAAAAATATACTAGGTGGTCTATTTTAGAACGGAGGAGACAACTTCATATTGATCCCGGTGAATTTTGACAAGTAAAATTTGTGTATTACTTTGATGCTCAATGATTACTAATTTATTTACCAACATGTTCATTTTGTATTACTTTGATGCTCAATGATTACTAACTTATATTCTTTTGTTTAATAGGATGAACCACAAGCTGAAGCATGTCGCGGCGAGGGTGAGTAGGGCCAGCAAGTCGTTTTTTCAGAGGAGTTCTTCCAGCAGCATTAGACGAGAAGCTATGTTAAGGTATGCGCGTGCTCACGAGGAGGAGCAGCAGCAACAGTGTGTTGAGGAGGAGGAGCAGCATTGTGTTGAGGAGGAGGAGCGTATTGAGGAGGCTGCGCTTGAGCGTGTGCCGAGGCAGACTCGGAGGAGTCATGTGGTTGCTCCTCCTCCTGCACCCACACGGGAAGAGGATAGGGTTCTGATCAGGCCAGTGGGTGATCAGTAAGTATATATTTGATTTGTTATATTGTTTTTATTCTATACATGATGCTCACTTTTCTTTGTTTATTGTCTTTTAGTTCTTAGTTAGACACCTGTTGGGATGGAAGAGGTCACCGTAGGTAGCTCCAACAACCCTCCTCCTAATGCGTAATGAAAATTATCTAGTCGATATCTACGTATGAGACTTGTATGTTTAGGATAAGATTTGAATGTATATGACCAAATACTTTTATGTGAAGACTTGTGTATGGATAAGATAATGGATGAGATTTAAGTATGGATGAAAGTGTTGAATGGATGAGATTGACCGTATATGTATGTGTATGATTTTCTAGTTTAAAACTGATGTAAAATTGAAAGGGGATGCGTGGAACCCCTGTTACAAAATTATTTTCGGCGGCTAGAAAAAAAACGTTGAAACAGGTATGCACTATTTTGACGGCTAGGGAAAAGCCACCGAAAATAGGACCGAATAATTTTTGGTGGCTTTTAAATTTCGGCGGCATCCACAAAAATAACCGCTGAAAATTGTGAACACTAACCGCCGAAATTAATTCCCACCGAAAATCGTGATAAATTTCACCGGCAAAAAAAGCCGCTGAGAGTTATTTATTTTCGGCCGCTGAAAATGGATGTTATTTTCAGCCAATTAGTTTCAGAGAACAAATACCGCCAAAAATAACCTATTTTTGGTAGGTAGCCCTTATTTTTGGCGGCTACGGGTCGCCAAAAAATACATAATTTTATGTAGTGTAGGTGCATGTCCGTATGTTGCAACGTACGGGTTTTGTAAAATCTCACTGAATTAAGTAAGAGTTTATTTCATCACAATTATTCTAAAAAAAATTGTGTTGTGATATTATTAGCTGGTGATATGACATGCAAATAGTGTACCACTAACTGCAAACAAAATAGTGATCAAGCATAAAGGGTACGTACGTAGTTGAGTGTTTCCCTAATAACCGGTAATTACCAATAAACTGCATCAGATTGTTGACAAGTAAAAACAAAGGCAATCAGCAAACTGATTTTGATAAGCCAAAGCGTAAGCAAATGTCTATTCTAATAAACGTTTACATAATATTCATAATCTTTATATTGTTATGAAGTTCTGCAAGTCTGTGTGTTTCACAAAAGAGTACTATATTCAGGTATGGAAAATCTCATTTCTAGAAACGTACGCGTGCATGTAGCACCAACTACGTTTTCATGAATCCATAGATGGATCATGGGGGAAAACCGCGTCTCACCAAATTAGCTGCATCTTTGCAAGATAGTGACAGTGTGCGGCTCCGCGCGCGTATGCACAAAGTCAACAGGCTGATAAGCACATGACATGAACTAATAAATGTCCGTTTCCAGATCCTTCATGACTCCAACCCGTAGTACTTACTTTCCATCGGTTTATAAAGAGAACAATGTTTTTCCCAATTGAAATATATATAGTGCATTAATTCATCTATAAGCACACAATCATGATTAATTGTCAAATGAAGCAACCTGTATAATAATACTACTAATTTTTAGAACAAAAATACAATGGTTTTACAGTGTAGCAGTCCAGTCGTGTTCGAGTGATGATGAGGAGCATAATACAATTAAGAGGCCATATTTATTTTCGTTGTGTTTTAAGAAGTCAAGGGTGAGATGCATGTGCTTGATGCTTACTCTTTGCTTTGCTTCCATGGTATGCGACACAAAAGGGAAACGGGGAATAAGAGCCAACATCAGTTTTATTAGCAATTATTTAATTTATTTTCTGAATTGTAGCTACATATATAATCACAATTTTTTGTTTATTTTTTATTATGATGATGGACGACTAAACGAAGATTCAGGATAGATGCAGGGTGGACTGGGCATTTTGTAGCCGTCAATGTGGAAGTTGCTTTTCATTTTCATTGCTCTTTGTTGGCGGTGATCTTTTAGGTGACTCATAAAACATGAAAAACAAATGAGAGTGTAGTAAATCTTATAAAAATGGATTAAAATGAAATAAATCTAAAAATCAATAAATCTGGGATAATGCAATAGGAAGCAAACGGAGATCCATTTTTCCCGCGTCTTGATCAGAGGCACAACCCAGTCATGGTTGCAGCCCCAGATCTGAGCACACGCTATATAAAAGGGGTGTACGGCCTCACATAGTGAGCCAACGTTCTTTGTGAGAAACCCTAACTTCCACATTTTCCTTCACTGATCGAGGAGTGTCTGCATCAGTCTGAAGGCCGCTGCCGACGGTGTCCTACCCGATGCCTGTACCCGGACAGTGCCGGTACAGGCCTCAAGGAAGGACATATCTCCTTTGACGACAGACGCAAGAAGCAGGAACACGTTTGACTACGTTCATGGCCGACGAACTTCCTCTCGGGCACGGTATGAGTTCTTGATGTGCATTCATCAGTATTCTAGATCTAGTGTGACAATCATTATGTTCATGTTTATGCCATGATGTCTACATTTGGTATCACGAGCTGGTCACATGTTAGATCTAGAACCATTATGTCTAAATGTTCATGCCATGATTAAGTAGTCATGATTAGATCCTGGTAAGTCATGTTTAGGTCCTATTAATTCATGATTAAGGCCATGTTATGTTAATTAAGTAATGATGATTAGGGTCAGGGTTTGCATAACGTGAAAGACGACTCGATTAAATGAACCGGATCAAATTAAGAAGCAGAGGGCTCAGCCAAGAAGCCAAAACGGAGCGAACCTCACTTGAAATCGAAAAGGGGAAAGATCAAATCATGAGAACTAGCAAATCCTAACAGCTAAAGATGGCGACGGGCACTTATCTTAGCATAAAGTTGCTGCCGAGATGTCGGCTTGCCGGAGCCCACCGCACCTGATCAGATCTGATCGGTCCTTGGCTGGATCCGCCTTGGGGCGGACTAGATCTGCACCACTGTTTCTTGCCTGGTTGATGTCCACCGGGCACCAGAGTCAGGGAGACCGGATCGGGCCAGCACCAGGATGAAGACGCCGGTTGAAGTCCATCCACTGAGAAGAAGCCGGGCCGCCTGATGTAGCCTCGCGCTGCTGATGAAGGAGCCATATGCCATGGCGATGAAGAAGTCATTGGCCGGGCTACATCCTCATGAAGCTGCGCTCTCAAGCTTCGGTGCCGACGACGAGGCACACAAGCCCACTGCGCAGGCGCCACCGCGCCGCCGCTGGCTCAGCCCGCCACCGTGACCGGATGGCTAGCGCACCGTGTGCTGCTCAATCCGCTGCGCTCCCAAAAAATGGTGGGCGTGAATGGGGTTAGGGTTAGGACCCGACCGGTTTCCTCCTTTATATATCCCCGAGAATTGCTACCAACCATCCATCTCGGATGAACGCCTGAGATTGATGGTGGCCTGCCAAGTAACAACCCACGGGCTCTAGGCCCGATTGGACAGATCATGGGGAGCCGCACGGGCAGGCTGAGTGCGGCCTGTGTCACCGGCTATTCTATGCCTTTAGGCCACAACCGATTTTGAAGCCCAAAAGACTTCGGGTTTTTTATTTTAATTTCCAGAATTTGTTTTCTGTTTTTCAGTAACTATTTTAGCTTAATGATCTGCTAAATAATTATGT
>VSTD030001581.1:0-12906 GCA_008808055.3 Sporobolus alterniflorus | reverse complement strand
AGTCAGACAAATATAAGTATAGATGATTAAGTTAATTTATTTTTTAAAAAAAATTATGCAAGTGAAATCTTATTTTGTTATCTCATCACATAGAATACATCGGTGAAAATGAATTTTAAAATAGATATCATATGAGTTAAATTAAGCATTATAAAATTTTGTATTATTTAGTGGTGATGCAGCGATGAATAAGCTGTTGACATGGATAGCTTGTATGTGTAAAAAATAAATTTAGTGGGTCATTTAAATATAAGTATATTCCATATAATACTAGTGACAACATAAAGAGGTTTAAAAAAGGTAACAACATAAATAGCGTATGTATTCCTTTTGCCTATAAACACAACCCTCTAGTTCAAAACAGTATACATCTCTAAATCTCAGCTCCATAAAAAAGTTAAAAATAACAAAAAAAGAAAGAAAGAAAGATTTTTTTTTCTTCCAGAAGGATATCAGCTACTTTCTTTAAACAATGAACACTTTTGGCATACCGTTTGATCTATTTCACATATCTGAGTTGCAATTGGTGTATAAGCCACAGAAATTACCTAGTATACACAAAGAGAAACAAATGTTATCTCAGAATGTAATAGCACCTAAGTCAACAGGGAGTACCTAAGTCAGGATACTAACCAGTGAATCACAACACATCTGCACTCCTACCTCCTCTCTTAGTAACTAGTTCACAGAGCCGGCAAGGCAATGAGTCAAGGCTCATTTCACGTGCCCTGCCGAAGTTACCAAAGATGCCACAACGCCTCCAGGCATGGTATTCTGCATAGGCTACAGGATCATTTGCAAGAGTTTTCACATATGATGCCAGATCTTTGAGAGAATTGAATTTGGAAGCATCTATGATAGAATTTGGAGGAATAAAATCCCAGACATTGGGTGCTCCAAAATATATGGGCACAGACCCAGCCTCCAAAGCATAGAACAGCTTCTCGGTCACGTAACTTTCTGTCTCAGTGTTCTCAATTGCAAGGACAAACTTGTACTGTGACATGGCACAGTGCAGGTGATCCCACCAGTGTGGTGTTCCATTATCATTAGTGGAGCAAACTGGATACATGGACAACGCCATGTCAGGACCGCCAACATTATTCAGACATCTTCCAAAGGAATGGTGCGGCACCATTGAGAGGAAGTCTTTCGCAAGCTTGTCTCTGTGAGGAAGACATCTTGAAGATGACCAGTAAATAAGTGCATCCTGAAACCAGAAATGAGTTCAGAAGCTCAGAAGACCAGAAGATGTTCAGAAGAATAACAATCCAAGGAGAGACTTAGAGCTAAAGCGGTAATAGATAAGAACAAATTCATATCTTTGCTGGGTAAAACACAAATTATAGTATTATACAGAATTTGAATAGGCATTATCCATTATACACTACTCTACTCTTTCAGGTTTTGCCAGGGAATTGGAAAGGGCTAATGAAACAGGAAACCCTCTAACAAGGGCGTGAACCTATCAGCACATACTAATGTTCCAGAATCAGCTAAGGCTTATGTAAGCCAGCTGAGATTATCCCGCCGTGCTTCTATGGTTTTTTTTTTATCAATTCTTCCCAACTGATGAGGGAATGTGAGTTGGAAACATGTAGGATAGTCATGCTGAGAAAAGCATGGTAGGAGTTAGGTAATACAATACAAATAGTGTTAAAATCACTACTTTGGCAAGGCATGTAAGAAGTTGCACTTATTAACATATTCTATGGAACTTAGACTCTTCATTAGACTGTCACCGGTGAGGGCTGAACGTAGCTTTATTGATCGACAAAAGGCGGCAGAACCTAGACAGACTTACATTTTTCTTTTCAGTTGATACATGGTAACTTCGGCTAGTATGAAATGATTTTCCAGCGTATGTTACTTGCACGTCATCTTGTGCATGGTAACCTATGAAAATGTCCTCGAAGCCAGTTTGTTTCCTAGCTGCCTCCAGATCCAGATAAACACGAAGAGGCAAACCTTTCATTCTCTGCAAAATATGTAACAGAATGTTTTGTTGATACTCAGGAGAGAAAGAGGTATGATTATGGCTCGACAAATGTCCAATGTAAGGTTGGAATTTCTAGCTACAACTTACACCGTGTATAGATACCAAATGACCCAATCAGAGGTGCCAAATTAACTGGAAAGCATTCAGCACCAGTAGACTCATAAAGATAGAGGGAAAGTAAGGAAGCAAAGGCAATCAACAATACAAGAAACAGCCAATGCGGTGATGGTGCTTCTCTTATCGATAATTACAGCTTACAGGCCCCAAATAATTCGAAATCAACTTTGTGAATGAACTCATATTAGACTGGCAAAAGTATCCTGATCAAGCCTTTATTTTTTTTTCATTTAATGCACAAGGACAATGGAAGGTTCTCACCAATTCAATCCAAGAACCGAACCAATCTAAATCTGTGTTTAGTTTTTTATATACGATATCTGTGTTCTTTAGAAGAACCAAACGATAAATTCAACACACATAGAACTAAACATATGCACCATGTACTTTTTTTGAAATGGTCTATACCGAGTACACATTCACAGTATCAGCTACAGCCTCAAGCATTCTAGTATAACCTAACTATGATTAAAAAAAGGTAGCCAAGCTACAACACCCATTTGCACACTCTGTTCAGCACATGCAGTTGGCAGAGGCCTCATTTCCGGTCAAAACGATTCCAATTTTTGTATAAAAAATATTCATGTACCAGTTCTTTGATTACATTAAGCAACCATTTGTGAGCAAACATTAGAATTCATCCCCAATTTGATCCCACCTAAGTGCTCAAGTAACACTGTAAAAAACAGGCCATTTGGTATGTGACACGAAGAGAAAATGGGAGGACAAAGTGCCGAGTACCTGCTGCGGCGGCGTGGCGCCCTCGAACAGCAGCGCGTCGGGACGATCGACAGCGGCGGCAGACTTGCTCCACACGCAGCTGACCCCGCAGCGGCAGGTGTAAACCCCATCGAGCGCGTCAGGGATCCACGTCCACCCCTTGACGAGCACCCCGACGTGCCGCGACGCCGGCAGATCTTCGCACCGCGTCCCGCTCCACGCCGAGCCGCCTGTGACGGCCGCCGCCGTCGCGTTCGCGGCCGCGGCGAGCTTGGCGCGGACGCGGGGGCACCCGACGGCGGCGTCCCAATCGCGGAACGCGGCGAGGAGGGAGGTGAAGGCGTCAGGGTCGCGGGAGCCGACGGATTCGAGCGCGGTGGGGGAGCGGGAGCCGGGGCCGGCGAAGACGGGCGCGGCCGGGGCGGCAGTGAGCGAGGCGACGGAGGGCAGCTCGAAGTAGCCGAAGAGGAGGAGGATGAGGAGCAGGATGGCGGCGGAGGCGAGCATCGGGGCCACGTAGTTGATCCGCTTCCGTACGAGCATCGGGGAAGCTCCGCCCGACCGCGCACTCGCCGGAGCGCGAGATCTCGAAGCGGGAGGAAGAGGACATGGAGAACATGGAGTCATGGACACTTGGTTCTTTCGTTGAGAATGTTTTGCGTTCAAGTCCTCTAGAATCTTGTGTTTTGGAGAAGGAGGCGAAGTAGTTGGACTGGCCCAGCCGGTTGTCACTGGTGATTGCTTACCATTTTCGGAGGCTTTTGGAGTACGCCTGCTTCTATCGTGTCCGATCAAGACTAGTAATTAAGTTTAGAAATGACGACTATTATTTTTTGAATGAAAAATGAAGACTATTATATATGAGTATATAAAATGGGAACGGGCAACAACCACCATGCAACCTAACTAATAATATTTATAAAAAAAATCTAAAAAATTCACATATGTTCTTTTCACCCTACTCTATCTACCCATAAAATTTCAAGATCAAATTTATAAGAACAAAAGAGCAGTAAAAAAGATAAAATTTCTGATAGATCTAATCTCACAAATCTGTCAGAAATTTCTCTTTTTGTTGTAGCTAAGCTATAATAAATCTGTCAGAAATTTCTCTTTTTGTTGTAGCTAAGCTATAATAAATTTGATCTTAAAATTCTATATGTAGATAGAGTAGGGTTAAAAAAACATCTGTGATTTTTTTTAAATTTTTTATAAACATTATTAGTTAGGTTGCACGGTGATTATACGAAAACGGTGATTAAACAAGATAAGTTTACATATAAAATAGAACTAGATAAATTATATGTGTGTTTTTATAACACCGTACCGTCTCGTGCTCGTGGTCATGGTTTCACATGTGATCATTTAATCATTTTTCTCCCACAAACAGTATAAGTGAGTTTCCAATAAACCGTCTTATTGTCGAAGGTAGGATAAGTTGATGGGATAGATATTTTTCTAACATAACAATAAAACTAGTGTGATAGTTATAAGCACCCGGAAAAGAAAGCTAATGTGAATTGGTCAAGCATCCCGTCCCGGACGCGTGAGGAAAATCAACGATTTTGATCAATTATTCAGTAATCAGCTGGTACCATCCATGACCTACTGCTGATTGTCAACGTATGTATCACCAGGTCAAGGGTGGAACATCAAGGTACGGTCAATATCTCATCCTTCTCAAGTAATTCATATGAGCCAGGCGGTAGGTTCTCTCCATCCGTGCCAACATCTCCATCCTTTGTATCCTTGCTCCACAACAATAACATTGTCTATTTCAATGCTTCTATCGACTGTGCCGCCATCTTCCTTGAAAAGCTCATTGTAGTCTTCGGAGATGCAAGTTTTCTCCTCGTTCGATTCAGAAATTATGGTCACATTTGGAACCGTGCTTGAGCTCCAGCCGACATGGTTAGCCATGTCCATGCGTCCAGCTGGGGCGGCTGAATTCTACGGAGACGGAAGAAGGTTTCTAGTCTGAGGCATGTCAGGTCAGCGTTAATTGCCTGCTACTGCTAAGAGATACTCCCTCCATTTCTATATGTTTGTTAACTTTGATTTTTTTATAACTTTAATTATTTTAATAAGACAAATGATGTGTAAAAAGTCAGATGTGATAAACATTTGAGGATAGATGAAGTATCTGCCACCATTATCCACCACTGTTCGGATGATATCCTTCACTTAAATGGAAGGGGATGGGCACCACCGTCGGAAATGAACTGTGAACAGTGGAAGATGGCTCATGAGCGCTCCCGGTCCCTCCCTCCCCCAGACCAACGGTCATTCCTTCACTGCCACCCGCCGCTCACCGTGCGTCACCCACTCCCCCTCAACCCCCATGCCTCCTCCTTCTCCCCGTCATCGTCTGCTGCTCAGCCCCCTGTGGAGAGACCCTCACGGAGTGGATCCTGTTCAGCGCATCTTCCTCTGAGGGCGGTTCCTCAGCCCTGGGACGATGGTCCAGCGTCTCGTCGGCCTTGTCGTTTGTGAAAGTCGTTTGTGCAGGTCGTTCGTGGGGTGGTTGCTCCGCTCGGCAGGATGGGAAGGAGCCCATGGAGGTCTCTCGTTCGCAGCCGCAATCCCCTCCCCTGTGTCTGGTCGCTCGTCACCAAGGGAAGGCACCATTGGAGGCCCCAAGCGTGCAGCTGCCGCACTCCCTAGGCCAGTCTCGTGGGCCTCGGGTGGGGACTTCATGGCCGACGCAAGGCAGGCGTCGCAAGCTCCGCAAATGCGCCAGCCGCAAGCGCAGGATGGATGGCAGGTCATTTCTGGACAGCGGTGCTGGTAGCGCATAGCCCACCCGCCTCCGCCCCTTCCACCCCGTCGCCCGGTTCCCTCGGACCTCGTTGGTCGCTGTTTCAACTGCTTGCAGACCGATCACATCACGGCCAGGTGCCTGAATGCGCCACATTGCATGCGGTGTCACCAGGAGGGCCACCAGGCACGCTCGTGCAAGCGGCCGCCGGATGTGGCAGTCCCTCTGGCACGGACGCCTAGACTGTCCTCGATGGTGGTGGTCCATCTGGGTGCGGGGAACATTTCCTTGGCAAAGCCTAGGGACCCACCACGGCGGTCACGTCGTGCCTCACCTCCGACCCCACCCGGCCCCTCAGAGCTGCCCACACCGGAGGGCTCATTGTCGCGCCACGCGCTTCCCTCTCCCCCTGCCACTGTGGGTGCTCAGGCGCCGCCCTCACTTCGAGCTCCGGGTCATCCCCTGGACGGCTGCCATGGACGAGGCGGAGGTGGAGCTCCAGAATGCCCTGGTCGTGATGGTAGGGGGCACGCGGCCACAGGTGTCACCGACGCAGGTGCAGGAATTCCTAGAGGCCTTCTTCCATATTGGCCCCAATCGCGTGCAGGTTATGCGCTTTCACCTAGCTGACTTCCTACTCTGGTGTTCCAACCGCGATGACGTTGATCGGGTGCTCCATGCCTCGGCTCCGCCAGGCGCTGGACTTGTCCTCGTCTTCCAGTGGTGGCGGCCACAAATTGGTGCTCCCTTCTCTCCTTTGCGCTACATGGTTCTGCTACCCATCACCAACATTCCTGCTCATGCTAGTCGGTGGACTCGGCACAGGTGGTGTTGGGGTCATCCTGCCTCATTTTTGAGACCTCGCCGCGCTCATTGGATCACTGAGACATGTCGAGCTTACTGGTCGTTGGCTGGTCCTTGCATCTGGAGTTCATCCCCGTCGAGGTGGACTGTGCCATACCAGAGCCATTCGTGGAACGTGCGCCACGACTCTTCCTCCAGGCAAGTGAGATTGTCCATTCAAAGTGTGACACTCTGTAGTTCTGGGTGTTCATTTGGATCCTAGAGATTCACGACTTCAACGTGCCTTCAAATTCAGAAGGGGAGTCCAGCTCGGAGAGTGACTCTAGCGGGATGACTATCCTGGCTATGATCTCGGTCGCGGTATCCTCAGTCCCTGGCCGTGGGTGTATCGTATGGACATCGGTCCCTCACCATCCGGTGACCCGTGGTCGTCGCTGCCGTCGAGGGGGGGGGGGCTCTTGGACCATGGTGGCGGTGGTGGCAGATGAAGACGCGACAGTTGGTCACGCAAAGTGCTTTTCCCCGATGGTCAGGTTGCGCAGGGGTGGGGCCAGTACCGGCTCGCCAGCTGTGGTTTGTCGGCCTTTTGGGCTTAGTTTGAATAGGTAGTGTTGTCCTCTCCACTGACTGCCATGTCACATAGGGAGTTGGTTCCGATCATGTGCTGGTCCGTCAGTGTAGTCCTCTCCGCTAACTGCCATGTCGCATAAGGAGTTGGTTCCGGTCGTGTGCTCCTCAAAATGGCTAATGGGCGGGAGACACCATCCCCCGGTCCTATGGTCATTAGGGAGCAGTCTATCACGCGAGAGCAGTGTGGCTCAAGCGAGTCATTGGTGGTCCAGCCGGAGGCCGCCACGTTGCTGGAATCGGCCTCGGTCGTTCAAACCGTGGAGGGTCTCATGGAGCAGCCTGCTGGATAGCCTTTTGTCAGGGAACAGCTGTCGCTCAGGAGCAAAGGTGTGCAGGTGAGCTGTCTGGGTCGTAGAGCCATACGACGGCTGCCACACCACTAGGGTCGCTGGTCCCGATCATTCCTATTGTGGTGGGCCAAGTGGAGCACCCAATAGGGGAGCGCCACCAGGCGGTCTCGCCTGTTGGCCAAATTGACGATGCAGAGGAGTTGTGCTAGCAGCAGCTACCGACCAAGTTGGTTCTGGGATTAGTGGAGGTTTGGCTGCCCCAGCCACAGCTGGGGTCCCACGTGTCACACACACTATGGTCCGACCCCATGTGCAGTGAGGCGGTGCCTGAGACACTGCCTGCGGTGGTCGTGGCCCAGGCAGGTCTTATCGAACCGGTCTTCAAAACGGTGGCCTTTTCGGACCCGGGGCCTCTTCCCTTGCCACCTACGCAGGCAAGGCCGGCCTAGCAGCACTTGCCATCATGTGAATTAGGCCTGACGGAGGCGTTGGATTCAAACCAGGTGTTGGCGCCCTCTTCTCCCGCAGCCCCGGATCATAGGGCGTTCAGCGATGTCAACCCCCATCATGGGGTGGAGCCGGTGGGGATGGTGGAGGGGGCCATCCCAAAAAGCCCCTCGTAATCCAAGCATCGCCTGGACAAGCCGATCACAGCCCCGATGATCTCCAGTCTGCTGCATCGGTGTCGAGCAAAGGTGGTGCAAGTGGTCGTGCCCAGGAGGAGCGCTCGACTTGCTAAGAAAGCTATCTAGTGCACACTGGTGCTGGCGGCAGTGCAGAATTTGCTTATGCACAAATTGGGGCTCTCCACCTGTCAGCGATTGCAGACTACCGACTTTGACAAGTACCTCAAGCTATTCGAAGAAGGTCTCGGCCCGGAGCAAGTTCAGATGATTCACGAGCTTTTCAGTGATGCGGTGCCGGTGCAAGGCGAGGCTCTGCTGCCGGAGGAGGAGGCTTTGGCCTCGCGCATTCCCGAGTGGTTGGTCGTATGTAGTTGTCCATGGTTGCGGACAACATGCTGGTGTGGAATGTGCATGGCTTGAACTCGGTTGTGCACCATAATGCGGTTCAAGATCTCGTAGCTGTGGAAAGGATTTCCTTGGTTTGCCTCCAAGAAACTAAGCTTCATGTAGTCACAGACTTTGATGTCATTCAAATCCTTGGGTCAGGGTTTGACTATGTGTTCTTGCCAGCTGTGCAAATGAGGGGGCTATCCTGCTTGCTTGGCTTAGCTCGGCTTGGGTGGTCGGTGGCCATGGTGCCTGATCATACTTGCTCTCCACCAAGGTTCGTGCGGCATCGGGTGGTTCGGAGTGGTAGTTAACAATGATTTATAGTCATGCAAGGGAGGCCGACGAGCCCGACTTCCTTGCAGAGCTCCATGACCTTTGCCACATCTGATCAGGCCCTTGGATGCTCGCTGAGGATTTTATTCGTATTTACCAAGCCGAGGACAAGAATAATACGAGGATGAATCGGTGCCTAATGGGTCAATTCTGGCGATTCCTCAACGAGGTGGCCTTGTAGGAGGTGCATCTCAACGGGCATCTGTATACGTGGAGTAACAAGCACGCCCATCCAACGTTGGAGAGAATCAACCTTGTGTTCATCTCTAATGTGTGGGATGCAATCTACCCAAGCTATGAGCTGCAATAGCTGGCGTCATCATGCTCGGACCATGCACTTCTGCTCTTGTGCAGGGACACTGTCCACCACACTAAGAAGTTGTGCACCTGTTAGAAGTGGCGAGGGTCAGACATGTGTTGTCGGCCCATGAGGAGGAGCTGCTCAAGCTAAAGAGTCTCATCTGCTATGGTTGAAGGAGGGAGAAGACAACACCTGGTTATTCCACATCCACGCCAACGTTCAGCACCGACGCAAGTTTATCCATTCGATGGAGCATGACAGATGCACGCTTACTAGTGAAGCTAGCAAGGAGGAGATGCTTTTCTCCTTCTTCGATGACATTCTAGGGGTTTCGCTGCAGTGGTCGCACTCCATCAATCTGCATCTCCTAGATATCCCTCGGTGCGAGCTACCAGAGCTGACCACCCATTTCACGGAGTAGGAGGTTTGGCAAGTGATCTGGGCGATGCCGCCGGATAAGGCCCCGGGTCCAGACAGGTTTATGACACATTTTCTCCAGGCTGTTTGGGACATTATCAAGCCGAAGGTCATGAGCGCATTCAACGCCTTTTGGTACCTAGACACGTGAAATTTGTAGCAAACCAATGGCGCGCTACTGGTCCTGCTACTGAAGAAATCTGACGCATTTGCAATTAAAGACTTCTGGCCCATCTCGTTGATCCACTACCTGGGGAAGCTTTTGTCTAAGGTCCTGGCATGCAGGTTGTCACTGAGGCTAGATGAATTGGTGCATCGAAGCCAGAATGCCTTCATCAAGGGGCACTTTATCCAAGACGACTTCAAACTGGTCCAAACTACGGCAAAGGCGTTGCACATCAAGAAGGCCTCTATCCTATTGAAAGCAGACATAGCATGAGCTTTCGACTTCATGTCTTGATCATTTATCTTCGAGATCCTTCGGCATATGGGGTTTCCGCCACGTTGGATGGACTGGGTGTTGGTGCTCCTCGCATCAGTGAGTACCAGGGTCCTGCTCAACGGGTCTCCGGGTGCAAAAATTTGCCATGGCCGTGGGCTGTGGCAGGGGGACCCACTTTCGCCCATGCTCTTCCTATTAGTCATGGAGGTCTTTGGTGCATTGTTCTAAAAGGCGGATGAATGGGCACTGCTGCAAGAGCTTGGAGTGCACGACATTTCGTTCTGTGCCTCGCTCTACGCCGATGACATCATGTTGTTCCTAAGCCCGGCCCCGGGGGACCTGTAGATCACGTGTGCCATCTTTGATCTGTTCTAGGAGGCCTCATGCTTGGCCTGTAACCTGGGCAAATGCCAAATCTCACCAATCTGTTGTACCAAGGACCAGTTGTTGGTGTCGAGCGATAGGTTGCCTTGTCCGTTCGTGGAATTCCCAGTGACGTATATTGGCATTCCATTGGCAATGAGCAAGCTACCATGACCAGCCCTAGAACCCACTCTGGAGAAGGCGGCGAACGCCTTGCCGGCATGGAAGGGACACCTGTTGCACAAGAGCGGATGGCTTACACTGGTCCGGTCTACGCTGTCTGCCATGTCGATCTACACAACCATAAGTCTCCACTTGCTACCATGGTTGCAGAAAGTGCTGGTGAAGGTGTTCAAGGCTTTCCTGTGGACCGGGACAGACGTAGTCCATGGTGGTAAATGTATGGTCGCTTGGGGGAGAGTGGCCCAGTCGACCTGCCTCGACAGCCTTGGCATTCTCGATCTAAACCTCATGGGGAGAGCGTTGCGGATGCGTTGACTCTGGCTGAGCAGGTCAGACATAGGTCACGCATGGGCATCGTTACTACTGCATGAGGACGTGGTTACCAACGCCTTCTTCACTGCCTCAATTCGCTGCGAAGTGGGCAATAGGAGCTCCACGTTCTTTTGGCTAGACCTGTGGTTCAACAACCGACGCCTTTCTGACTTGGCACTGGAGCTCTTCACTGTGGTGGTGCTGAGGGCGCGCAAGTGCACTATGGCGGCTGCCCTAGCCGATCAAACTTGGATGCGGGATATTTCGGCCCCCCTGACGATCCCAATGATCGGCCAGTACCTTCATCTGCAGCAGCAGCTATAGGCAGTGGAATTGGAGCCGGAGGTGTATGACCGGATCTCCTGGTGATGGACACACTTCGGCACAAACTTGGCTAGCTCCGTGTATGGGGCCATGTTCCTGGGATCCTCGAAGCTTCTAGGTGTGAGGCAGCTATGGAAGACAAGAGCGTCGGGTGAACATAAGTTTTTCAGGTGGCTGGTGTTGATGGACCGTTTTTGGATGGTGGAGCAGCAGCATCGTCATGGCCTTCAGGACGATGACCAGTGCACCCTGTGTGATCAAGGATCAGAAACCATTATCCACCTCCTCCTCAGGTGCGTTTACAGCCGCGAGGTGTGGACTACCTTCCTCCCGCGCTTCGGCTGGGAGGCCAGAGCACCGACGCCGGAAGCGTCCTTTGGTGAATGGTGGCTGGCGGCACGCAAGCTGGTGATCAAGCGGAGGAGGAAGGCCTTCGATTCGGTGGTCTTGCTAGTGGCTAGGGGTATTTGGTTGCAGCACAACTGCTATGTTTTCGATCCCCGTTCACTGCCGTCGGCGCTGCTGGTAGAACAGTTGTAGGGGTAGTGTGAATACTGGTGCTAGCCGTCATTGATTTGTAAGTCACAATTAGCCAGAGATTAGACTTTTTGTAACTTGGGTCGCGCGGGGTCCTCACCGGTATCGTTCTCTTCTTGCTTAATACAAAATGTGCATTGCACAATCTTGAAAAAAAGTCAAACCAAAATTGGATTGGGTTTAAATCCACATCATAATCTAAGCTCACGAAAAATTCATACATGTCTTTTTTTCTCATTCAGTTAAACTCGGTCTGGATTTTAGTCCAATGGATTGGATTTTTTCCATGGATTAAAACCACAACTCCACCGGTTGGAAAAAAATCATTTGAGAGTATCGTGTGAGGTTGCTATTTATCCATGTATAGATATTCCATATGGATTAAATGAGCAACTAAGAGTTGAGGAGATTTTGGAATTGAATCCCACGAAGGGATTGGATGTGAGACATGATTTCACCATTTTAATAAAAAAATAAAATCATAATAAAATTTTCACCACAACAACCATAATAAGATTTCAATCCACGCCGATGATTGGAGGGACGAAGAGTGATGAGATGGAGTCATAGACTCATAGGGAACACTCCTTTACCCTCTCATGAAGATCCAAAGAAGGGGACCGGAACTACATTCCATCCCATCGTCAATAATCCAGGATACTGCCAGTATGAATACATTAAAAAAGATCTGAAAATCATATCATGTGTACCCAGCTATGGCAAAGCGGCTGTTTTCACCATGCATCGTTCCCACTACAAGAACAGAGGAGAAGTCGAGGATGAATGGGGGAGGGAGTGGAGGGGAGCATGGATTGAAAAATTATTGAAAATCAGTTGATTTTCACAAAAATCGATTAAACTGGATGACGGTTAAGTGAAAATGGACCGATTTGATTTTGAATTTTTAATTTTTTTTTGAAAATTTGAAATAAAAATGGTAAAAAACTAGATTCCAAATGAGGAATTTTGGTGAAAACGGATTTAAAAAATATTGAGTAATGTGTCCTAGAAAATTCGTCAAAGTCGAAAAACGTTGGAAAATTCATTGGCCCACATGTCATACTCGCACAAATTTTGTCTGCTTTCGCTCTGTTCCGTCCTCTCTCGTTGCTTTCGGCAGGAAACAGTTGGGCATCAGGTAAAAAAAAAGGAAACAGTTGGGCAGCAAAGATTCGATTCGAACAGGGAAAAAAAATCAAACCATCGTGAGAAACAAGGCAGCGTCTCGCATCCTCTTTTATTCAAAGTTCTAACAGGGAAAAAGTCAAACCATTTTAAGAACTACAATCGAATTAAATGGCTTAATCATGATCAACTCTATGAGATTGGCTACAAGATCGACATCGACACTAGCATGATG
>VSTD030001580.1:0-12907 GCA_008808055.3 Sporobolus alterniflorus | reverse complement strand
ATCTATTGATGACATGGTTGCTGATATTGGAAGGGGATACGACCTGGAGTCTGAAGATCCACCACCGGAGGTGCATAATTTCTATAGGCTCCTTGTGGCCTCAGAAGAAAAAGTGCACGATGGCACCGATGTGACCATGTTGTAGGCTGTGACCTGTCTTATTTGATTCAAATCAAAGTACAACTTCTCAAATCTGTGCTACACCAATATCGTGAAGTTGATTATTGATCTCATCCCAGCAAAGAATAACATGCCGAAAGACTTATACCAATCTAAGAAGATTGTGTCTGGTCTCGGAATGAACTATTAGAAGATTGATACTTGTGAAAAAATTGCATGTTGTTTTGGAAGGAGCACAAGGATGACACCGAATGTCAGCATTGCGATAGGTCTAGATATGTGAAGGTGATAAATGAAGATAGAGCATCTGTCACCATAAAAGTGGTGGTCAAACAACTTCGTTACATACCTATCATGCCAAGGCTGAAACGGTTGTTCCTGTGTAAAGAAATGATGCAACAAATGAGGTGGCACAAGGAAGGCATACGTGATAGTGAATATGCCGATATTATGTCGCATCCTGCGGATGCCGAGGCTTGGCATGCTCTGGACCGTTTTGATCCAGAATTTGTAAGGGACCGTAGGAGTGTCCGTCTTGGTTTGTCGATGGATGGTTTCTAACCTTACCGCTCTGATAGTACTGTGTACTCTTGCTGGCCAGTTTTGTCATGCCCTACAATCTGCTTCCCAACAAATGTCTGAAGGAATGGTTTATATTCCTAGCTCTTATGATTCCGGGTCCTAAGGAGCCGAGGAAGCAAATAAATATATTTTTTGTCCATTGATGGAAGAGCTAAAAGAACTGTGGCAAGGGGTAGATGCATATGACAGTCATTTAAAATATCGATTCAACTTATGGGCTGCTTATCTATGGTCAATTCATGATTATTTGGCATATGCCAAATTCACTGGCTGGTGTGTCCATGGTTGACCCAATTGTCCAGTGTGTATGGTTGAATCTGATGCATTCAGGTTTCAGCATGGCAGGAAAGTCAGTTTCTTTGATTGTCATCGAAGATTCCTTCCCTTGAGTCACGAGTTCAGGGGTGACAAAGAGTAATTTCAGAAAGGCAAGAGCATTAGAAAAGGGCCACCAAAACTAAAGCTCAGAGGAGATATCATGAAAATGCTCGATGAGGTTAAGGAGTCACAGAATGATGGGTTTGAAGGCTATGATGAAATGACAACTGGACTCATAAAAGTTTTCTTTGAGAACTCCGTTATGCAAAGACATTGATATTACCTCACAATATTGATTTGATGTAGCAGGAGCGTAACATTGCAGAAAGCATCATAAGCATGTATTTTGATATAACCGATTTCTCGAAAGATAACATCAATACAAGGAAATACTTAGCTGCTCTTTGTAACTATCCTTCGCTGGAGCCCAAAAGAAATGAAAAGGCAAATCTGAAAATACCATGGGCTCTATATTGTCTAAAGTCGGTAGAAAGAAAAAAAAGATACTTAGGTGGCTTAAGAAATTGAAGTTTCCAGGCCGCTATGCATCTAACATAAAATGAGCAGTTAATGTCAGCATTGGTAAACTCAATGGGCCGAAGAGTCACTATATATACATATATCTTGAAATATGTTATTAAAGATATTAATCTTTTTTCAAATGAGTACAAATGATGTGGCTCTAATGATGTTTTGGGTGAGTCTACTAGCTATATTTTCCAATTTTATTTGTATCTTGCTCTGTTGCGCAATTTTAATTCTCTCTTGCATGTAGGAATATTTTTGTTTGGTGGAAGGTGTTATCTTGGAGAGTGCTAACATTATCTTCAACAAGGCGGCATAAAAAGTGATAAAGGACGCCAAACACGCCCGCCTTGTCTCTACTGCCTTATACTACTCATGGGTACTATACCATTTGTTGTAATATTTGTTATATTTAATGACAAATTTTTACCTGATGACAACATTTGTTGTACTACTCATAGGTGCTAAAGCAGCCGATAAAGCCACATCAGGCACATGACATCTAACTAACCAAGGAGCAGCAACTTCAAGGGATGGTTGATTGGCTAGTCAAAGATCCAAAGCCTTGGGACGCGATGTGCTAGTGGTGGATGTCCGCAGAGTTCAGAGCTATCTTAGAGAAGAACCAACAGAACCAATAGAGCAAGCCGTCGATGCACCACTATGGGGCGGATGGTCACGTCCACAAGACCCAGAGGCATGTATGATACAATCTTTTTCTCATCTCGTAAGTTTTTTGCATTAACTTGTTTGTAATGTTGCAGAAGAAAAGTACTGGGGTTGAACCCCATTACTTGGACATTTGGCTGCCTACGCACGACGATGATGAGACCACTGCGGAGAAGCTTATAAGTAACAATATTAAGTGTTAAGCATAATTTGTTTAATATCCGTACTTACTCAATATTCTGCAGGAATGATATACACAAGAGTTGAAGAAAATCCATGGGCCTTAGTTAGAGGACCCGAAGCTGGTGCCCTTCAACATCGATGTTGCATATGCTTTGGGCGGAGGCACTCTGCATGGAAGGTATGTCAAAATACTGATTGTTTTTTGTTAACTATTGTTAGTTCGTAACACTTAGTTTATTACAGTTTTGCTTTGGGCAACAGGATTGTGGACCATGGTAGCTATGCGCGATGGTGTACTAGTACCTCCACTTCCTCATCCACTCGTACCTCTCGCGCATCCGATAGTGCAGCAGAGGAAAGAGACAGACAGCGAGACGAAATGGTGAAGAATCTCATGCAGAGCCACCAGCACATCTTAAGGATACTGCATGTAAGAGTCTTGTATATGTTCAATTTGTCTAATTCAATTTATTAACAAATGATTAACGTAATTTGTGCAGTCCACATGCCTCTCTTCATATGGTCTGTCTCCCAACGCACCTAGTGATCCCTCGACCCCATGTTTTGATTGATCACAGGTATAACTTTCTTCCTTTTTCAATTTAGAATTCAAATTCTTACTCATTAACAAGTCAAACTTTCATATTACAGGGTTCTCATATGTGCCCACCACCCGTTATGATGTGGGGAGGATCTCTCGTAGTTGGGCAGCCTCTGACGTGGCCGCGACCGCCACCTCCAAGTGGATACTGGCCGCCACCACCTTCAGGTGGATACTAGCTGCCACCGCCTCCAGCTGGCCATCCAGGCCAGAGTTTCAGGACTCCTCCCCTACCTTCCAGCCAGGGATACTAGCTGCCGCTGCCATGGGCACCTCCAGCTATAGGGCAAGCCCCGCTGTGGGGAATGCCTCTGTGGATGACACTGATGCCACAATGACCTTTTTGCCACCAATAGTAAGTCATTTGTGCCTATACTTTCAATTGTTCCATTCGTAATACAAGCAAATGTCGAACGTCTCGCTTACTCGTCTATTTATGTATTCAAGTGTCCTTCTTCGTTGGCTGGACGTGAATTCGTCGACGGGGTTCTAAACATGGGAGGATCTGGTGAGGGCGAGGGCGGTGGCATCGGCAATGACGCGGCATTGTGATCGAGTTGTATGTGATGTACTTGTGTCGTAAAACAATGATTATGTATTGTTGTGTGAAGATTATATGAATTGTTGATTTATGTCTTATTGTGTGAATACTATATATATTGCTATGTAATTTACTATTGTATACTTTGTTTTGGAGGCTCCCCATTTGAGGAGGCAGACAAAACAGGGATTATATAAAAAAACTAATATCTTCCTCGGTTAACTGAGGAACGTATGACCCTATATTTCTCGGTTAACCGAGGAATATATAGACATGGGGCCGGGGCACAGGGGGGAGGGTCCCCAATATATTCCTCAATTATGTGTAACTGAGGAATATATTCCAGTATATTCATCGGTTACACATAACCGAGGAATATACTTTTATATTTCTCAGTACCAATGAATATAGTGTTATATATTCCTCGGTTGATTTGTCGGTTAACTGAGGAATACAACGTACCTTCATCAGTTTTGAAAGTATGTTCGTCGGTTATAACCGACGAACATTTCATCATTTCCTGTAGTGACTCTAGCGCTCGATGTAGAGGTAGGAGATGGTGGCGGTGGCAGCAAATGAGTGGGGCTTCCTGTCACTTGCTGCACGGAGGGGGTCAGACCCTCTTAGGGTTTCGTGAGTGTGCACTAACAAACCTTGGTTCATGTGCCACCTCTACTTTTATAGTACGGTGCAACAGGGACCCCACTACCCATGAATAAGGGGGTGCCCCCTGTCAAGGCGGCAGCGGATCCGTGGAGGAAGACCTGAACTCAATTTAACCGGTCTGGGGTTGAGATCTACCCAACACAGGTGACACTGCACCCACGTGTAAATAAGAGAGGCAAGCACAACTGAAGCTGCAAAAGGGGGCTTCTTGCTCCTTGAGGGTCTCTGCAATCAGTTTTCTCACAGCACCGGGATGAATATGTGTTCCATGGAAGAGCACCCCACCTAACCCGGCCTTGTCTATGGCTGCTGAGTATCTTTGGCACTAGAGAATGAAGAGACTTTGGTGGTCAGATCTGGGTCTTTAGCGGTCGTCTTTGTATTTGTCACGGCGGGCTTGTTCCAGGCACCAGTGCTGCCTTAGTATTAGTACTGTGTGTGTGGCCTCTTGGCTGTTGTTTGGGTTGTGTGTGTTGTGGCTGTTGGGTGTGCTGTGTTTGTTTGTGGCCGATAACGGAGACCATCTTGATCGTGTGGCAGTCCCTTGGTGCTTCCGGCCTCCATGGGGGAGAGCGTTGAAGGCAGGAAGTGCATCTATGGCAACGTATTCCTTTCTGGCATGGACATCTTTGACGGTTAACGTGATGGTTGCGGAAGGCCTCCGTGGTGGCTACGGCAGCTGCTATCGTCGTTCTTTGTTTGAGGTCTAGATTGTGCCGTAGTATTCATATCCATATCAGTTCAGCACCTCGTCTTGGTCGTAATGATGTGTATAAGTGGTGTCTTGAGCTGGTTCTGTACTTCCTTTCGCTATCCTGTGGTGGTGGTTATGTATGTACCAATCTTTCATCTATCTTAATATATACGAAACATAGGTACGATCTTGAAAAAAAGGTGGGTGGAGTTTTAGAGCCAGTGGCCACCTGTGCTCCTAGCTGGACAACGACATCCAAAACAGGCCTGCCCCCGACTAATTTGTGAGGGCTCAACACCAAGTGAAACATTCTCGGTTGAAGCGACTTAAATAATGGACGGAATAAACCAGAGAAGCTCGATGGCAAACTCCAATGAAAATGGCGTGTATAACCACCACCGATTAGCACCGATGAAGGCGAACGCGTTACTCGTATTTTTCACGTGTGCACGAAGTAATGACACAAGAAACTACTGTATAGATATTTCATATACTAGTTAATAATCCTGTGCGATACTATAAGATGAATAAAGTTGATTTTATGTAACTTTTGGTATATACATTTGTAGTACAAATATTATTAAAATCAACTTATTGTTGTAAACTTTATTATGCCCAAAAAAATTGTCACTATTTTTATAATTATGAGAAGAACTCAAGAACATGCGACATGTCTTCGAATTGAGCTTCATAAGTTTATTTGTAAACCAAAATAGCGATGAAAAAATGTTCTTGGAAGAGCAAGAAATGGTCATTGGTTTTTGATTTAAACTCCTTGTTGTTGGAGTTGTTCGTGAATTGTTCAGAGTTGAACGACAAAGTCTCTGTTGAGAACACACCAAACAGTTTGATGAATGTGATATAGTGTAGTGTGGTCAAGTCGGTTTCAACGTATGATTTGTAGAAAGAATCCATTGCCACAAAAAATATGAAGATCCTACTAAAACAAATCATCAAAATAATTAAAATGAATGGTATTATAAAGAATTGTATGAAAACTCTGAATACAGAATTGATTAAACCCTCATGCGATGCTACGGGATGAATAACTATTGTTTTATATAACTTAGAGTATGTACATTTGTACTATCAAAATTATTAAAATAAACTTGATAAATAACTATCAAGCAGGGTGAATAACTTGATGTGGTAAACTTTATTACAAGCAAATACTTTAACAATAACTTTACGCCTAGAAATAGTTTTTATGAATTATGCAAGAACTTGTTTTGCTGCATGTCATTATTAAATATAGAGCACATTAGCATATAGGACGTGTTTAGTGCGGCCCTGCTCGACCCAGCGCGGCCCCTCTCCTCGACACGCGGACGCTGCTCCATCCCGGCGTGGCCCTTCCTCGACCCCAGTCCGGTCTGATCTGCTCCTTCCCTGCCTGATCTGCTCGTCTTCAATCCAAGGTAATGCTTTGGTTCCCGGCGGCGCACCCCAGGCCTCAGTCCTCGAATCTTTTTTCTTGCGCTGCCATGTGCTAGGGTAGAGGGTGTCCGCTTGAACATGAATTTGTGAGAAATAGAAGGATGAGAATGAGCCCAAATGATGATTACGATCAATCTCTGCCTAGTCTGTTACTACAGTGCACAAATTTGTGTCTGATATGGTGAAAAAAAAGATTGGTGCTGCACTAGGGCTAGCTGACATGGTTAATTTGTGTCTCATAGTGTCTGATATGGTTAACAAAAATTTAAGTTTGTAGAAGATGATGTATTCAACTGTGAGACTCAAGAAGATTGTGGTGAGGATTTGTGGCACCAACGGAAGTGAGACACAAAAAGCTTCACCCATCAATGCAAATGGCAAGAGAGTGTCAAGGTTTACCCAAGACATAGGAAAGAAACCTAAAACAGGGACAACAGTAATCATATAAGAGGCAGTGTCATCTATGACTATGTCAGCTAGTTCTTATGCTTCACAAAAAGAAGGAAAATATTCTATTGATGAAGTGATGGAACAAGTGCTTGCTTGTGGTGCTAATTATGATAGTAATGAACACTTCATTGCTACTGAACTATTTATCAATAAGCAACAAAGGGAGATATTCATGACCATGCCTAGTAACCATAGGATGAAGTGGCTTACAAGAAAATACATAACCATGTATGGCTAGTTTGTTGTAATATGACTTATATTTATATAATTTTTTGGAACAGTACTCTTATTTATATTGGTTTCGATGAAGACAATGACCATGTAATATTTGAGATTTTTACATGGTTACATATTTTTTTCTTTGATTAATGGATATTTGGTCACTTGATTGCCATGGGGAAAAATTATTTACAAAAAATGATTGTACAACCTTCATTATCTTAAATAAAGAAAACCTCATCCATTAAACCAAGGGTCACAAGGTATTTTCACCCTACAAAACCTCATCTCAAGAGCTAGTTACACCTTTCTTCTCAAACATTATCAAAACAACGGAGTAAAGTAGCTCCACCATAAAGTTTTGGAACAAAGCAGCTCTAGATTGGAGTGGAACCATGCCAAACACACCCATAGTATTAGTAGTATCTTCCTAGTTCAAATGACAATAATTTATCAACAAGGTAACGCGTGTCTCTCCCTTAAAAAAAAGCTAACGCGTGTCCATCGGAGGCCGCTGATTAAAGTGACTGAAACAGAATTCTACAATCGGCATGTGAATAACTCTATGGCTGCCTGGTGAACGTGCGGTAGAGTTTAGTGGGCCAGTGAGCTACGATAGGAGCTGGACGACGAATAACGATGCGATAAAACAGATCTGGCGTTCGCCTGGCTGACGGCGGCGCGCCAAGAGACGCCGGCGATGGTCGGCAGAGGAGTTGGTGTTGGAGGAAATGGTCTGCGGTCCACGCTGAACTTATTTTACACAAAAAATAGGGGTTTGTGATTTTTGCGGCGCGGCGGGGCGGGGCAGCTGGTCAGCGGCGGAAGTGGCGTGGTGGCTGGGTCGCGCTGGATGACGAAACCTAGCGCGCGGCCGTTTCCGGCAAGGATTGCCGCGACCATGGCGTGGGGCATGAGGGGAACTGTTGTCGAAGGTAATCAGAAGTGAATATTGGTGGTGAATCAGTTGCAGCACTCACTACAGCGATGAATGGACCGATGGATGGTAGAATCAAGCTTCGACGATGACGGATGGTGTTAAAAAAGGTTGCGGTGACAACTGCCCGGTGCTATGAACTCATTTTATACACCGGTCGCAGTGCGCGGTGGGCAAACTGCGCGAATTGAATCGACGACGGCGTTCGAGCTCCTTCATCAATGCGCCTTCAATCTCTTCGGTTCACAGTGGTGGCTGAGTGCAAATGGGCAGCAGGGGAGTCGTTGGGGTGTTCATTGATCGAAGTTGAGCCGACGATGCTCGGTTGCCGCAGTGGAAGGGAATCGACACTCCACTTAATCATCTCCAGGAACTAAAACGAAAAACGTTTCGAGATGTATCAAATAAACGACGAAGATAGAAAGACTTGCCTAGATGAATATGCTGTATGCTTAGAGAATAGATTGTAAGTTGGTTTCCTTTGTATAGTTAGGATTGCATGAATATAAGCACGCACGTAGATAGTGATAACGGAAGTACTGTATTGAATATTAAGAGGGGAAAAAAGGCACGTCTGGTCATGCTGTTTGTTACGTATCATCCATCTAGTGTTTTGCTTCCAATCCGTACTCTTTCTTAATGTACATGGTGCATTAAAATGCTAGGTACATATGGACATTGTTGCGTGTTACAGTGCCACCTCTTTTTTATTTGTCCGTGCAAATTTTGATCTGAAGTAAGCGAATTCTTTTGGCTTTTTCTGTAGCTGAAAAAAGTGATTTCTTATGGCACGGACCAAAAGACTATAATAAGTAGTTTATAACTCTGTGTGATGCTGTGAGATTTTAAAATATTTTTTACGTTAATTCACATATCGATAAGTTGTTCGAAAATATGAAAGAGGGTCATCGTGGATGTCATTGTGCGGAGGGACGGTGAGCATGGAATGGCAGTGAAATCACTACTACACAGAAGGCCATCTGCAACGGTTTTACACTGTCATTAGATGTGATTTCTAAATCACTACAGATGACCCGCTGCTGATGTCCATTACCAGTGGTTTTTTGCACTAGAACTACTTCTGATACTCCTTCAAACACCAGAGTTTTAGGTTCCCTCCTATTCTAAAATCACATACAAACACATACACAATTCAGTCACATACATACAAGCACATACATAATTCAGTTATAATTCACATATAGAAGCACACACATATATATATAATTATATTATCATGTTCATACATTATATTATGCATATGAAGTTCACTTATTCGCATAAGTTCAATATATAATATTTATAGCAAGTCATACATCAAAAATCATTCAAAGCTAGCAGAACGAGGGAGAGGCCTTTGGAGGACTACTCATCTGGCTTCTTGTGGGCCTCCTCCTTCCTTCGATCCTCCTCCTTACTTCTAGCATTGATATAGCGAGTCAGTGCGGCGTTATCCTTCTTCACTTGCTGGAGTTCTTTCTCGACAGAAGCCAATTTGTTTTCTAACCTTTAAATCTGAAAATGAAGCGGAGACAGCGAGCTCGTCTTGGCTCCATGGAAAGGAAGAGTCACACGGCATGGCGACGTCGGCCAGAGGAGCGGCGGCACCGGAGAGGGAAAAGGGAGGAGACGATGTCAGTTGGGTTAACGTGAATCTTACTGAGCTGAAAAATAAAGAAAATCCACACGGTCAATTCAGGTGCTTCAAATGGATGGTGAAGAATTAAAGTAACGATGAATTAATTTATTTATTTTAAAACATATGCAAGTGAAATCTAGTTTTGTTCATCTAATCGCATAGAACACAATAATGAAAATGAAATTTGAAATGAATATCATATGAGTGAAATAAACCATTTTAAAGTTTTGTTATTATACAAAATAGTGTGGTAGATGATGTTAGACGGATGCTAACGTGACATCGCATGATTGGATTCTGATATGGATACTTTATATGCTTATAGAATTGATTTAAATGACCCTTAGTGAATCTTGTTTATATAGTTAGAGTGGATACATGATCGAAATCAATGAAAGCAGGCAACATAAGTGCTCCACACTTTTTCGGTAAACACCACAATTTTTCGTTAAACATATCTGGAATTAATTCTAGATGTAGAAGGAGAGAGAGAGAAAATCAAAGATACAATACATATATATGTAGCACAAGAAATACTAGTCATGCACAGAATATTTACTCTCAAGAGAATTGGAAGTAGAAAATTACAAGGGAAGAAATTAACAAATTCTTCCACCAGTACTGCTACAGATTAGAATACAATCGAGATGGCGGTGCACCCGTTGTGGACTTTTGGTGGGCCTGGTCTCATTGCTCCAGACGTTGCGGATGGTATTGGCGACATGCACAGAGTCGTCGGTCGAGGCACCAGAGATACCGAGCTTGGTGAAGACGACGGCATAGAGGCCATACTGTCCCTTCCAGCCGTGTGCAAAAGCAGTCTTGGGTAGTCGTTCTTGAAGAAATCATTGCCACCTGTTGACGCACTTTTCAGTTGAAGCATGAACACAGGAGTACTTTAGAGAGAATGACCAGCGAGCCACGCCTTGATTTGCCTGTATGGTTGAGTTTGATCGATCTGAAGCACGATCTGAAGTTTTAAAGAAAACCGGAGTATCTGATTTTTAAAACTGGACGATTCGGTTTTGGGAGGTTCAGTCTTCACCGGCGGCGTGCGCCGGTGACGGAGATAGGGGCAACTTTCACCCAAGCGGCATCTGGGCAAGGAAAGGCAAGGACTGTGGCTAACTTAGGAGCTAGCAGCAATGGAGATGGGTGAGAGATAGAAATGGAATTCGAGGTAGAAGGAGGGCTACATCAACCATAACTCTAAGAAAGATAAAATAACGATTGATTGATTGATTTGGTCGAAGACTAGTTACAATCAGTCGTGACCTACATATATATAGACGGTTGGACATACATCTTTATATGAACGGGAGAATCCTAATCAAATAGGGTGAAATCTTGACTCAGATTTGGGTCTGATTCGTGAAAATCGGAACCTCTGATTTTACAGCAGAAGCATTTTTAAAACGCCGTAACTTCCACGTTCTAGGTCCAAATCATGCATTCTATACATCCATTTTGATCGTGCTGACGAGGGCTTCATCATGGAGTCTTTAAATATTCAGCTTGAGTTCATTTTATTATAGTTTGAAGCAATTCTTTATTTCTTGAGTGAAATTCAACCAAATTGTCCGAGAAACATGTGCATAACCTGAAAAACAAGCATTTATGGTCCACCTTGTGAAATATATAAAATTAGCATCCATTTAGAAATACTGAACATCTCAAAACTGTAAAAATCAGATGTTCCGGTTTGGCAAACCGGATAGTCTGGTTTTCCCTGTCAAATTTGGCCATCAACATATGCCCCCTGCCTTTTAGTTAAGCTTACATATTAAAAGGTATTTTGGACCAAATTTGATCTAAGGGCGATGTTTTATCATAACTCATCAGCCATATTTATGCAAAGGACGATAATTAAATTATCGGCCGTAGTGAGTTTTATGCAACTTGCCAAAAACTTAGTAATACCTTCAGGCAATCTCAACAGTTGTATGCTCTGAATAACTTAAGTGGAGTGATCTTCAACCCTTATTAGGCTCGACTGTCGTTGTTTCCACTGAATTCTCCTTGAGCCTGATAAAATCGTAACTTCCGATTATCGAAATCAGAACTTCCAACTTCCTCGAATTGGCCACAATACAAGGTTTATATTCGACAGAATCCTTTTCAGCAACATGCAGTGTCGGTCACACTAAATTGTAAGTTTTGGCCGATTCTTCCGATAACCAGATGTTTGTGATGTCCAAAGACATTTTGTAGCTAAATGAACAATATGTTGGCACATGATTTGAGTAACACGTCAACATACACCTTTGCGAAAAAATATGCTGGCACATAAGGTGATGAGCAACGTGCCAAAATAACAATCTTCATAAAAGAAACAGCAACAAACCTGACCTGCTAGATTGATAGTTCAACTTAGTCTGGTCGTCTTGTGTCTATTCTGAAAACTGAAATCGAAAACCTGGTTCTGAAAACCGGAGTATTCCATTTGCTCATGCGAGTACAACAGCTTCACTTTCCTCCCTACAGCGATATGACCAGACTTCTAGCAGTCGGTTGGTCTTTGATGAATCAAAATCGGCCCTTACTGACACCATGGCCAGATGTGACTGCGGCAAGGGGAAAAGCAACAGAAAAGCTGCAACCAGTAAGTGCATATAGCCTGCTAAAATGAATTGACAGCTTGTCTGTTTCCTTCCTTTGGTAAGACACCAAGCAAATCCTTTTCTCACGCTGCAGCTGCTGCTACTTGTAAGGCAAAACAGACAGACCTGCTCTCTTCACCATCTTGGATGCTGCGGTTTTTGCTGTCAGCTAGCTGTTGAATAAACCGGACATTCCTGTGGCACAAAACGGACCTTCCGGATTCCCTAGTAGCACAGACATCTGCTCCTCACGCTGCAGTAAACAACCAGACCAAAGATGGCCGGTCATCAACCAATTGACACAGCAACAGAAAATGTTTGATGTATCAGGCTAGCAGCATCCCGTAGCAGCAAAAAGGAACTGCATATGCAAACTTTTATCCTTCTCTATGTTGAGATCGACCATCGGCTCTTACTGGGATCGACCATCGGCTCTTTTGCCGATCAACCGTCGGCTCTTTTGTCTGTAACCGAGAGCATGATCGAGCGAATTAACACACGCCTTGTTAGACAAGCCGGAACACAAAAGCCTCACCGGAACACTCAATTCACTCACACCAGCACAAGGAGGAAGATGAACAGTATTTTAGACGGCGACGAACGTCGCGGAGCCTATGCTCCTACATCTTGGCTTTATTTCACAGGACTTGTCAACATTCAAAGGAGGAGTACAGGGGCTACTTATAGGACGGGGAGCTGCCCTCCACGCCGCCCAGTTCGCCATGA